>BQKZ01001821.1:0-14444 GCA_036244855.1 Temnopleurus reevesii | reverse complement strand
GGGGGGGGGGGGGGGGGTCCCAAATTACACTTATAATGTCTTTCAATATTTGTGCCTAAGAAGGTCATGGACATGGCAGATTTCCATTTTTTCCATTATTTTTAACAGAACTTTCTCTTTTCTTCATTTGTTTTTTTCCCCCAAGTTTTTCTGATAAACAATTACTGAACAAAATTACTTTTCAATCTTCTTGAAGCATATATGCCACCCTTTGTTGAAAATTTAGTAAGATGAAATTACATTGAAGCAAGGAAAAAAAATTAATGTGAAAATGCATGATAAAAAAATACAGCTCAAGCGTTCACTTTGCAAATAACTAGATTAAAAACAATTTAGCAATACTGAATCACCCGTGTGAGCTTATCATACATCCTTCCCCATGCATTAATTGAAGATTAAGCATTTCCATCATTTGGTACTTTATAAAAACTTGTTGATATTTCTGGTGGCTTGTTAGTAATGTATAGAGGATTAATAAAGTAAAAGATTATTGATCAAATCAAGGGTGCTCTTTGTAAATAGAGGTTGTTTACACTTTGGGGGAAAGGTGTTACAATACTTCAACTGTTAGCAAGGTATATTGTAATAACCTCTGACTTCTTCAATTTAACGCAAAGGAAAACAGTAAAGTGTCAACATATAGCTTTGATACACTCCAGCGTGCCTTCGTCAGACAGAAGGGTTCTAATGAAGCCATATAAATGTAGCTTTGAAGATTAAATATTTGAATTGCCCCCTGGGAGTCAGATTGATTATTTTTAATGACCAGCATCTTTCAATACATCAAGGTCACTATTTGAAATCTTCACAAACTGGTAGACACTGTATTACAATCACAGTTTGTGCTGATGTTATCACTATGAGTTGCTTTGAGAACCTTTTCATAATGCATTTCTATGTGGTAAGCATACCTGCGCAGTATTGATATTTTAAAAACATTCATCAATGACAATGAAGTGTATTAATCGAATGAAATATTGTAAATAGGCTTGTTGCTATTATTATTATTCTTTTGATGATTTTGTGTTTCAGTCTCATCTCTGCACGCCCATTATTTTATTCTAATCTCTTAAGGAAAGAGATGTGAATGAGATTGTTGAACAGGATCTAACGCAAGCAGCTTAAAATTACAAAGTGCGTTGTATTTTGCATCCTGTTTTGATGCAGAAATAAAGTTAATCCCATCACCTGTAAGGCTATAATATTTCCACCTGAGTAGATGATAGAAATTGTATTTAGAGATTATACTCTGGATTTGTGGGATAAAATACAGGTACAATCAAACCTGGGCAGGGGCAAACCTCGTTTAGAAAGATTAAGCTATGATCTCTATTTTTTTATTTGGGTTCTTTATAACATATAAGGGTGACTTTTACGTGAAAGTGTGTAGTGGTTCTGACTCTCACCTTTCAACCAGAGGGCTGTACAATGTAGGTTCAAAACCTATCCATGATGTTTACTTCCTTCAGCAATAAACTCATCCACATTGTGCTGCACTCGACCCAGGTGAGATGAACTATGTACATGTACCTAGAGGAATTTGTTCTTTGAAATTCAGCACACTGCATATAGTTAAAATCTGCACTGCTAAAGCCAGGGTAATTATGCTACATTGTAGAGTGCTGGGGGACAACTGATAAAGATTATATTTGGTACCTTAGAAGAATGTGTAATTTATGCAGGTGATTGCTAAGACAGATAAATTTGTACAAATGTAAGTTAAAAACTTAAAAATCTTTTAAATACACAAAACAGTTAGATAAACTCTTTATTTCTTCTGTCAACAACAAAAAAGATACTATGTCAGTTTTCCAATGAGTGTCATTAGTTGGTTCGAAATGTTTAATTTATTAATCTTCAACACATTTAATGTTGAAAATAAGATTTAGTTAAGTTAAAGAAATCCAGGCCTGATTGATCATTTCATTTGCTATGAATTTTTTAGGTGAATGCAAAGGAAAAGGCTGAGATTGGACTATTTTCATATCGGGTCAGTTATTGGACAACAACCAAACAATTTTTATTTTTCCTTATGAGACGCCCCTGCATGCTACCAGCTTATGTTGTGATAACATATTTGCCAAGTCAGTTGTCGGGACATGCTGGGGGTATTCTAAGATGACGCTGTCGCAAAGATTAACAAAGACACGGTAGACAAACACCTGAAGATAATCAATACTTTCCCTGAATAGACCTACGGTTAATATAATAGGCGTAGTAGAAATCCCTTTCCTTGCAGTTGGTAATCTTGCATTGATCGGCTGTTTAGAATTCATATATTATTCATCAATGGAAATTACGGATCAGGCACTACGCTAGTTTGTCAAGTGGCTTTTTATTTATTGGCCTATTTTTAGGTTTTATGTAGGTTATTAGACCAGATGCATCAAAAGCAACAGTAAGTGGCCAGCATTCAGAGTTAGGTTTTATCATTCTCTTTTGCTAGAGATACAAATTCCACAATATCAAATGCCTGCACTCCTCTTCAGGAGCTAGAAAAAAAAAACATTAGAAAAGACATAAAAAGCGCCCCCTAATGTTGCTTTCCTCTTTTTGATTTGTGACTGGTAGTGGTTGGTCTGCTTTAGACTATTGTTTGTTTGAAACAGTTACACCAATCTACTTCTGTTAGCTTTATTTTTTAGAAGGTCTGTGGTTTTTTTGTTGTTTATACTTGAGTTAATAAGAATATCAGATAATGCTAGATCTATATGATATGAGAACATGCAAAGTAAAGTTTTACACAAATTCCAATAAAAAATTAAAAAGGAACATTTTCTTTGATAAAAAAAATGGTGTCTCTTGTGGCCAATCATTTTTTTTTATTAATATTTCGAATGGATTTACAGTACTTGTACTACAACTTCCATTGCTAAGGATTATAACGTCTATTGATCAAAGTTATATGAACTTTGATCAATAGACAATAGAGCTTTGAAATTTACCATTAACATTATAGAACTATCAATCTACAATGTAAGGCTTGTTGGGTTAAGTTTATTCAAAATGTTGTTCTCTAATTCTCTGTGCACAAATGCACTTTTATAACTAAGATGCCAATCTTTAGTAGATTTTAATCCATATATTGATTTGCCCTTGGTGTTCCTACATAACTAAAAGAAAACAGAGCTATATGAATGATTAGGTTAAGAGCCCTTGGCATATTTTCCTGTAATAGACAAAAGATGCATTCCTGTAAGAGGAACAATGCTTTAACAAGCTTGACTTAGCTTTAGCGTTTCATTTATCGATTCAGAAGAACCCCCAAACTATCATAATGATGTCATTTACATGATATGTGTTAGCCTGCATTTTCTATTTCATCTGCATTCTTGATGAGGATACATGTACAGGTACCTCCTTTGTAATATACTGTGGTAAGAATTATGATTTCTATGCAACTATCTTTGATTTTATTTTTTTGGTTTTTATATCTTGATTTCATTCTTCTGTTACAAGGTTTGGAGCTGATGATTTGTAGAGAAACTTCTCATGAATGAAATGTTCGATCAATCATTCAGGAGCACATTGATATTTTTGCATGCTGACTACTGCAGATGCTTCTGTCACTACACATGTTGAATTGTTGTTTTTGTCATGTAATGTTTCTGTCATGTTGAATCCATGAATTAGAATAAGGAGAAATCATTCAAAAGTTGAAGACCCCATCCCTTGTCAATGGTCATATTGGATTCAAAGCATAAGATTTGCAATCCTCATTCACAGATTCAGGGGTTAACCCTCCATCCCTGAATTTAAACAAAATATTATAGAGAAACGGGGCCTGCCCCCGCCCCCTGGCAAAAAGAAATGGGCATAGACAATAGTGGATTGTATATTTTAAACATTTTTTCAGTTACAAGGTAATCAGCAAAATTATCAGAGTATTGTTTGTAGCTCACTCTTCACTGAATCCTGGATATGTGTTTAGCAGGCATACTTCTGCATTTTATTTCACTACTTTATCTAGATTGTTAGTTTTCAGTGTCATTATTTTTTCATTTCTTAGCAGACTGGTCCCAACCACTAGAAGAGGGCACAATGTTACACCTACACCAACATCACCATCACCGTTCATCACCATAGATAAGTCTGATGACGATGTGTATGTGTCCAAGCTGAAGTTTTAATCTGTGTTTTTATCAATCATCTACTCTTCTTTGCTTTATTTTCTTTCATTCACAGACTGGTCCCAAGGACTAGAAGAGAGCAAACCACTTGTCCTTGTTTGATCAGCACCACTACCACCCATCACAACCATGGATGAGTCTGATGAAGATGTAAATGTTTGCTAGCTTCTTTACCAAAGAACATTGACAGATCGGGTTGAGGAGCAGAGAGACCCGTTTTCCAATATTTTTGTGTTTATAGATTTGTTATTTATTCTTATTTATTCTGCAGGCTGGTCCCAACCATCGGAAGAAGGCTGATCAATAGATCTTGACCATCACCACCACCAGTCATCATCATGGATGAGTCTGATGAGGATGTGTATGTGTCCCAACTCAAGGAGCTCTTTGCCAGCTGCGATACAAAAGGACAAGGGGTGATTGGTGTGGAAGAACTGAGGGAGCTATGCTCCAAGCTCCAGCTNTTGGTGTTCCTACATAACTAAAAGAAAACAGAGCTATATGAATGATTAGGTTAAGAGCCCTTGGCATATTTTCCTGTAATAGACAAAAGATGCATTCCTGTAAGAGGAACAATGCTTTAACAAGCTTGACTTAGCTTTAGCGTTTCATTTATCGATTCAGAAGAACCCCCAAACTATCATAATGATGTCATTTACATGATATGTGTTAGCCTGCATTTTCTATTTCATCTGCATTCTTGATGAGGATACATGTACAGGTACCTCCTTTGTAATATACTGTGGTAAGAATTATGATTTCTATGCAACTATCTTTGATTTTATTTTTTTGGTTTTTATATCTTGATTTCATTCTTCTGTTACAAGGTTTGGAGCTGATGATTTGTAGAGAAACTTCTCATGAATGAAATGTTCGATCAATCATTCAGGAGCACATTGATATTTTTGCATGCTGACTACTGCAGATGCTTCTGTCACTACACATGTTGAATTGTTGTTTTTGTCATGTAATGTTTCTGTCATGTTGAATCCATGAATTAGAATAAGGAGAAATCATTCAAAAGTTGAAGACCCCATCCCTTGTCAATGGTCATATTGGATTCAAAGCATAAGATTTGCAATCCTCATTCACAGATTCAGGGGTTAACCCTCCATCCCTGAATTTAAACAAAATATTATAGAGAAACGGGGCCTGCCCCCGCCCCCTGGCAAAAAGAAATGGGCATAGACAATAGTGGATTGTATATTTTAAACATTTTTTCAGTTACAAGGTAATCAGCAAAATTATCAGAGTATTGTTTGTAGCTCACTCTTCACTGAATCCTGGATATGTGTTTAGCAGGCATACTTCTGCATTTTATTTCACTACTTTATCTAGATTGTTAGTTTTCAGTGTCATTATTTTTTCATTTCTTAGCAGACTGGTCCCAACCACTAGAAGAGGGCACAATGTTACACCTACACCAACATCACCATCACCGTTCATCACCATAGATAAGTCTGATGACGATGTGTATGTGTCCAAGCTGAAGTTTTAATCTGTGTTTTTATCAATCATCTACTCTTCTTTGCTTTATTTTCTTTCATTCACAGACTGGTCCCAAGGACTAGAAGAGAGCAAACCACTTGTCCTTGTTTGATCAGCACCACTACCACCCATCACAACCATGGATGAGTCTGATGAAGATGTAAATGTTTGCTAGCTTCTTTACCAAAGAACATTGACAGATCGGGTTGAGGAGCAGAGAGACCCGTTTTCCAATATTTTTGTGTTTATAGATTTGTTATTTATTCTTATTTATTCTGCAGGCTGGTCCCAACCATCGGAAGAAGGCTGATCAATAGATCTTGACCATCACCACCACCAGTCATCATCATGGATGAGTCTGATGAGGATGTGTATGTGTCCCAACTCAAGGAGCTCTTTGCCAGCTGCGATACAAAAGGACAAGGGGTGATTGGTGTGGAAGAACTGAGGGAGCTATGCTCCAAGCTCCAGCTGGAGGGGCAGGTGGACCTCCTTCTGGATCAGCTCATGGGCAAGGATCCCACAAGGCTGGTGAGTGTCGTTCTCTTTCAAATGGTGTAAATTCAGTCAACTTGTATTTTTTTGCTTATTTATCTTTTTTATGTAGTATGTGTTTTTTTTAAACAATATAGCCTCATCAGTATATAGTTAAGGGACTGTTCTTCCTGTTCTTTAAGAAATTAGTAGGTTCTTGGCTCAAGCCATAGAATAAGTTCTATTCCCAAACATTTGCACAATTTTACTAAAATATAGAGTGCATAACAGCAGACCCTTTATTATTATTATTATTTTTTTTGTTATTTATTCAGCAATTTCCTCTTTCTAATGAGCTTCCTTCTCATTAATGCAATTTTCTAGACATTGTATTTCCTTTGCTTATTATCTAAATCCTTTCTTTCCTCTTTCCTGGAAAGTCGTTACCTTCTTTTTGAAGACTCAACTTGCGAGGATTGAAATTCATTAATAATATTACCTTAAAAATAGGAAAGTTGAAAACTGTGAACATTTGTATTAACATTTTTTCATTGTCTCAAATAGGTTGACTTCGATACTTTCAAAGAGGCCTTTGTGATGGTGTTATCTTCAGTCGTAGATATAGATGGTATAGAAGCAGATGGTATGGAAGCAGGCACAGACATTGATCAGGAGTATAGTATGGGAAGCTTCCCTAACTCAGGTGAGTAATGTATCTGACTCAAAATAGATGTTAGTATGACCGTATCAAGTTTCTTTCAATATATCCCATTCTAAAATTCCGTCTGACTTCTCAAGTGTGTATTATTTAGTTGATTGTCCTTAAATCAATACATCCTGTATGACAAATATTCATTTTAACATTGTTACAAATTTGAAAAGAAGAGAAAAAGTAGTGATTTGCATGTGTGGTGTGTTTATGTCTGTTCATTTGTTGTTCCCTGTCTGTGTTTTGTGTGTGATTTCTGTTTATTGTTTTAAACAGGCCTCCTTTTGAGCAATTAATGCATTCTAATGATTTAATGATGTTGGATGTTTTGGCATCAGGGACATTCTCTGACTTTACTTATTTGCAATAACCTTTTAACCAGCTACTATCTTCTAAGCTAAAAAAAAACACTTCACTTATGGATTTGATATTTAAGAGAATTTTTTTCTCTCTATAGCTGACATCATAGAAGAAGTATCGCCCAAGTATGTGAAAGATGGTTGGCGGTACGGCAGAAGATCCCGGATAGACTTTGACGTGACGGCAGACTTCTCTGAAGTCGACGATGATTTGAGTCTGAACGACGAGCCTAAGTCCTTGGCGGAGGAGCTGGGACCGATGAAGTCTTACCATGGGAGTAGTGAACAGAGCGATACCAGGCGGACAAGGTCTTATGCGGAGGAGAAGGTTGAGGTGAGTTAATTATTGGTTCTTTTTCTTCTTTGTTTCAAGTGATACTGCAATTACGACTGATTTGCTTAAAGTTTTCTTTTCATATATTTATAGAAATCTTGTTGGATCGCATTAAGTAATGGTTTAGACACTGCCTCAAATACTCATGTTGGCCAGATGAAAGATATATCACATTGTAAATTATTCAAACATTGTCATTGGCATTTTACCAACATTTAGATATTTCTGGTAGCCTTGAAAACTAGTATTTCGATGCCACACAGAAAATTATACATACACTTATTCTATGGGCTAGCTAGCCCATCTCCATAATGTTTTCATGAAATGCAAAAAAAATATGTATCATGGGAAAGCAAATTATATTGATTCTAAGCTGAATATTTATATTTTTGTATTTCCATTTTGGTGCATTATATAGCTTTATTAACATCCATAATTTTAATACTCAATTTTCAATGGTGGTGGAATTCGCCCTATAATAGAGAAGTTTATGGAGTACAATAAAATTATACTTTTCTTTATTTGTCTTTAAAATAAACAGACTTTAAGATTATAACAAAAATCAAATGAAGTGAAAATTTAGATTAGATTATCACTTTATTTATATTTTTTGTCATGAAAATGCAGGAATTAAGTTGCCCATGTCATTCTTATATGTCGTCAAACTTAATTTTTTTTCTGTTCAAATTTCCACCCGTATATTACAGGCTCCCGAGATTGACTATGATGACAGGCGGTCCCATTCTCACTCACACTCGGCATCTCATAGATCTAACATTCCTGAACCAGTAAGGAATGAGACATTTGAAGCAGAAGGTAAGAGGTTCAAACCCCATACTCAATTGCATTTAGAACTATCAACTCACATTTTATTGCAGTGTAGACACACCCAAGCACCCCATTCATCACAACAGGGCCTGATTTGGTATTAATAAAGTCATTGTACATTTTCTGCTTTTCATCTTGCTCTCTCTCTACCCCATTCACAGAGATCAGATTGAATAAACCATTTATTAAAGTAGAGTCATGATTGTGTTATCCTTCCTTTTTCCAATTCATGTCTGTTAAATTGTAACATCGCAGAGAATATGTAATGATTATTGAACATGGCCATGCTGAGGCAGAGCCACATGACGTAATTTCTTATTCCCAACTTTATCCCATTCACACAAGTTAAATGAACACCTCAATATGTCTGAATGCAGAGCCCAACTGACACCGAGTCAGATAGTATGATTTACTTTTGATTTTCCAATTTCCTTAGGTGAAATGAATAAATCATTGACTGTATATGGAAAAAGGCCTAACAAAAGGAGAGCCATACATATAATTTCTTCTTGCCCGCTAACACAGGTTAAATGAACACACCAATGTGTATGCAAAAAGGGCTCTACTATTGAGTCAATTGTGCTTTTCCTATCCCAATTCACACAGATCAAATGCATATGTCAGTTGTTGTGTATGAACTGTTGTTCCCTGTTGAAGCAGAGCCACATTACATTGTTTCCCATACACATTTTACCCCATTCACACAGGTCAACTGAACACGCCAGTGGCTGCGTATGAACAGGGTCCTACTGAAATAGAGTCATATAAATCTCCTATTCCCATATTTACTCGCATTCCCACAGTCCAAATTAACACACCACTGGTCGTGAATGAACAGGGACCTACTGGGAGAGTTATTTAGCTTGCTATTCCCATATTTACCCTCATTCACACAGGTCAACTGAACACCCCAGTGGCTGCATATGAACAGGGTCCTACTGAGGCAGAGCAGGTACAAGCGATATGGGAGGAGGTTGGAGTCGGCCACGATGGTTTCTTGAACATCAATGAGCTTGCTGTGGTGTGTGAACACATCGGCATGGACGATATGGATAGAACAGTAAGTTTAATTTATTGTCATTGTTGAAACTGTAAAATTGCACAAGGGGTTTGGAAGATTTGTTAGTATCTATCTAACTAACTGCATCATATTTATTAACCTTTAAGCCTTATCCCATTGGGATATTTTGATCACATATTTGGCCCCCTCCTCTATTTTCGGCTTGACAAATATTTTTCAAATGCACGTAACTTGGAAACACATACCCAGCTGTCACAAATTTGGTCTCAAAAGTTGCGTGAGACTTTGAATAAAAAAGTCACTCAAAATCATTTTGCGAGCTTTTCACTTTTCTGACTTCTCTGGAAAAAAATTGGGGGGGGGGGGGTTAAAACCCCACTCCCCCTATGGGATTAGGGGTAATTATGGTTAAAAGCAAGTCCACCCCTATTATTGAAGAAAAGTTTAAAGGTTAAACTGAAAGATCAAGCAAAATCCCATGACCTGTCTAAAATTATGAATTTTCATTTGCACACTAGCTTTCTTCGCTTTTGACAAGATGCGTATTTGCGCTTCCTGATCAACTGAAACTTGCAGTTTATCAACATCCCAGATGTGTAATGGGGCATGGAAAGATATCATTGGTCAGGGAATGTCACAAATCATGATATTGAAATGCATATAAGCAAATCAATTTTTGTTTTTTCTCTTTAAATCCAGGAGCTGAACAATCTCTTCAACAAGCTCGATCGTGATGAGGATGGCAAGGTAGGGTTTGAGGAGTTCCTTGATGGTCTCTTCAGGACGGCTGGTATCCGTACCCCTGCCCCCCTCACCCCTCTCGCCCCCACCCCCAGTCTCCTTTCCTCTCAGATAGCTAAGAGGCGCATGCAGGTCATGAATAGCTCCATGGATGATCCGATCTACAGAACGGCCACCCCTTCCATACTTATGGCACAACCTATCACAAAACTTTTCAGTGTGCTCGATACTGGTAATGTAGGGTGAGTATTGTTATGAAATACTTCATATTCATGATAACATGAATGGCCTCTGGATGAAACGATCTACATTACAGTTACCCCTTCCATACTCATGACCCAACCTATCACAAAACTCTTCAGTGTGCTTGATAGAGATAGTGTGGGCTAGGTACAAGGAGATGTCAGATTATTTTTGCATCATTTGTAAGCTTACTCCAAAATGATAAATTTCCACAATTTTTTCTTTCATAGCAGAACATTTAAAGGTTATAGACTAAAGGAAAAATTTATTCCAAAATCTTTTGTGAGTCCTTATTATATCAAGTAATTTTTGTATAAATACTATTATCTATAGTTTTGTATCTTATTTTTATTGTTTCTATTCTTTTGTTACAGATTCACAACAGTGGATGCTCTTAGTGAACAGTTGATGGAACAGGGTATACACAACCCTCAGGAAGTTTTAGATGTAAGTTATACACTCAGTCTCATCATAATCTTCAATTCATAGATAAAATTTATTTAAGCAACAATAAACTTGCATTTATTACTTATTGTGGCTCTACATTGAAGTTCGGGATGTTGCAAGAAAAATGTAATTAATCTAAAATTAACTGCAAATGATTGCAAATTGAAATGTGCAACCTGAATGGCATGCAACAATGACTTTCATTTATAAATGCTGATCGACCCCAAATTTCTTGTAGTACCTCCTAGTCATTTTGTGCAACAAATCAATAATTGGCATGTGTATGTTAGTCTTAAACTTCTGAATTAATCACTTTCAAAGAGAATTTGGAAACCAATATGATTTTATTGTAACAATGATAATATTTAAATGGATGCTGCTTTAAAAACCCTGTTCTCTGTTATAGGGAAACACTTTTTGCATTTCATATATTTAAGATTTGTTTCAATACTCTCCTAAACCACAGGGGCATCACTTCAGTTATTATGAGATGCCATCAATTCTCAGCATTATTCATTCATGTTTAGACTATTGTACAAGTTTATTTTGAGGAGATATACTCTTGTACTCTTGCAAAGGTCAGACTTCAAGGCTTTAGATTTCAGTTTTATGACAACAAAAGAGAATAACTGCATTTTCTTGATACATATATTCTTTTAACCATATACATTTATTCATTGTTTAGGCTCTAGAGATGTACCCTGATGCTGGTGGCAGAGTTAATCTCCAAGACCTCTCAACGGCCTTAGATATTGTCCGAGTGAAGGCCAGAGAGAACAATTCAGTTTACCCGTGATCTGGTTTCAGATCGTGTGTCAGTTGATAAATTCCTCGTAATATTAGTCAGAGAGTATAATAGTGTTAGCCTGATACATGTAATCATTCATTTATTTGTTATTTAGGCATTAGAAGTGTATCAAAAGAAAGATAAAAGGGTTAGTTTTGAGACCTCTCCATGGCCCTTGATATTAGTGACAACCATAGCTAGCATTTTCATTCGATAGTTCATTCATTTTTCATGTAGGCACTAGAGATGTATCCTGATGCCGGTGGTAGAGTTAGTCTCCAAGACCTCTCCATGGCTCTCGATAACGTCTTAGTCACGGCCGGAGAAAATAATGGCGTCTATCAAGCTGCTCTTACCTCATACCAAAGTGAACTCAAACACCTCAGGTAGGAATTCACTAACATTCACATAGCTGCCAACTGTTACTAATATTTAGTAATTATTACTAAGTTTTGCCATAAATTTGTTATGTTTTGTGTAAAATTGACAAGAGATTACTAATTTTGACAATGTAAGTACCATACATTTCAATGTACAATATGTGAAGATTACTAATTTTAAGGAGGATTATTACTAATAATTACTAATCTCATGTTGGCAGCTATGCATTCAAATATTTTCCATCACAAATTTATGTTTACCAGTAAACGTTTTCATGTCAAGATTCAAGAAATTGTCTAAGCCATTGACCTTTGAGTTCTGTTATTCCCATAGACTTTGTGCAGGGTATACCCCGTTCCAACTGTCCATAGGTTGATATTTCATATTTTGCCATATTTAATACTTGTTTTATTTTTAGACATAATTTTGAAGAATTACATATTTTTATTTCTTTAGATATTTTCCCCTTTTTTTTTGGCTCTGGGAATATGAATTTAAATATAATTATATATATCTATTAAATTATGGCTCCAACAAATCATGAGAGAAAGAGAGAAAATGGTGGACAGGAAGAGAGAAAAATATAGAAAGAGAGATTAAAAAAGAAAGGATTCAGTTAAATGGAGAAAGAGAAATATGAGGAATATTGGGATAAGAGGAAGAGTGAAATAAAAATCAATTTTACAATCACCTGTCATATTGTCGTCAGTTGCTTTCACTGCTGCAGTTGATGGATGGGTATTAATAATCCAGTTGTTAGTTAGGATCTCCTAGAATAGAAATCACTTCCTGTAGGCCAGAGTGTAATCAATGATAAACACCTGCTCTAAATGGAACTCTCATTTCATAGTTAGTAGAGGCAGGTGTCTCCATATTTCTAGATTTTCATGTATTTTTCATATATTTACTGATCTCTGCTACACATGATTTTTTAAAGTTATCTACCTACACCATTTTCTTTCCAAATTCACTTTTAGATTACCTTTTCTCTTTCTTGTGTAATCTTACCTATTAGAATTTTCTTTACATGTCTAATTCCTTTTTCCTTATTTTTTTCTCTCCTCAATGTCTATCCCATTCTCTCTAACTTTAAGCTATTACCGTTACATATTGCAATCTTACTCCTCCTAATTCAGATGGTTTTCTCTATCTCTCCATATTTATCTTTCTTTTCACTCCCTTGATCTTAATATTCAGAATTGAATGAAAAACGCCTTTAAATATAAATTCATCATCATCATCATCATCATCTTGATCTTCCATTCCTTCCCCTTTTTAACTCTTTCCGCTCCACCTCTTGTCACACCTCTCCTCCTTTTCACTCTCCTTACCTCGGTTTGCTGTTGTTAGGAAGTTGATTTACTCTATTTCTCTCTTCCCCTCCATTTTCTGCCTCTTTCTCTTGAACACTATACTTCAATCATGCTTTCATTGGTATTTCAAACCCGAGCTACGCCACACTTCTTCCACCTGCTCTTTTTCATTAACCCATTACATCCTTCAATATGTCAAGATCTATTAAATTAAATGCAAAAATATACCTCTATGGCAGCCATTGATGATTACTCTTTTGATACATTTTGATATAAATTTTGAATCATCTAGAAAGAGATTCGAAGGATGGTCTTAAACCGTGTATTTTCTATTGAAAGCAGCTGATATTGGAGTAGAGAATCACTCTCTTTGGGCATGGGATCGTTCATCCTGATTTCTTCAAGTAATATTTTGTTCCACACTATATTTTCTTAAAGCAGTTTCTCCGGGCAAGATTTCATAATTTGTTCTCACAATTTCTCCACTTCAGATCTGTAAATGATCAATTGACGGCTGAACGGGACAAACTCAAGCTGGATATTGCAGATTCTAATCGGCAGAACCAAGCACTCGTTCAAGAGATTGATGATCGACATGCAAACATTGAGAAGACGAATGAAACAAAATTGAGGTAAGTAAGCCCTGTACATAATTGTAATGCAATTTTTTGTTTAAGCAATGGGTTGTATATTTATGATCATTCGAAGTACTAGATTGAGGAAAATTGTTTCCAGATTTTTTTAATGTGTGTTACATGTTTGGTTATTCATCATGCTTCTTCTGCCAGAATGAACATTCTTTTACTCATCACAATTAGTTATTCATATAATCAAGCTCATTCTACTTGGTTCAATCCAATATGTATAGTGTATATGATTCAGATTTGATAAAAGTTAAATCATTGTTGAGTGAAGGATTAATCATGAATTCTAGATCTTTACAGCAGAAAATCATTTGTTACAATACATATAGATGCAGAGAAGAAATATAAGGACAAGATATCATTTAAAAATGATATTGTATCTAATGAATGAACTGTTAGTTTGAATGATTTGTCATAATATCATTTAAAGTTATTACATATAATAAAGGGATACAGAGATCAGGACATCAGGACATAGACAAGATCTCACATACAAACAAGATTATATCCAAAAAAAATTGTATTAGTTATGAGTTTTAGACTTT
>BQKZ01001820.1:90918-102496 GCA_036244855.1 Temnopleurus reevesii | reverse complement strand
GAATCTGCCTCAGCTTCTGGAACTGTGGACACGATGTGGATGACCATGTCATTATCGATAAAAACGGCACATCTTTGTCGAGCTTAATCTGCGGTTTGAACTTCTTCCAATCGTTTTATCTCCTTGTTATATTGGTTCAATTCAATTCAATTAAATTCGATTACTGTATGGTTTATTTATTCATGTATTTATTCATATTTCACCAGGGTAGCCCATTCAAACAAAGTTTGGTCTTCCATGGGGCCCTGGAACACATACAAATTATTTACAGTTAAAACAAAGAAGGTAAAATACACCAAATACAATATTATTGAAGTACAAGATTGAAATTCTAAAATGTAAAAATTCTACTGGATAGGAGATATGGGTTGATAAAATAAACGAAATATATTGGCAGCATTTAAATTACTTTTTTGATTGAGAAATAAGTTTTGATTACTCTACGGCAAGTTGAAACAAATATTTCTTAAGATTAAATTTAAAACTCTCTAAACTGGTATTTTGCTTAATATACGAGGGTAACGCATTCCATTGCCTATTGTTAAAATATCGCATGATAATGGTCAAAGGATTAGATCTTTCATGTACAAAAACAAACTGAAAATCTTACAAATTATGCACATCGAAAGCCATAAAAGGCAAGCATAAATTTATAACAATTAATGAAATAGCACCAGGGCAGTGTTTCACCAAGTTACGAAAGACTTTACGCAATATTGGTATCATTTCTTGTGCTGATCCAAACAAGAATGTTACCCGTATTGCGCTCGTTAATGTACTTCAGTCTTTCTTAAAGTCGTGCGTTACTTAAAGAACGACTTCAGTTTGTGAAACACCGCCCAGAATACATTACTAATTGAAACAAATTTAAAGAAAACTTGTTTTCACATAATTGAAAGGTAAATAAATAGGAATTAAAATGTTAATTGTTAATAACGGATACGGATACGTAGAGAAATTTGATTTGATTACACTGGGATTTTACCATTTTTAAAAGTGGGGTGTTATTCAAAAGTTGCAATTAATCGCAGGTTGCAGTTGATCGGAACGCCCCACTCAAAATCTTCGTTTAATGCGCGTCTTGTTAAATGCGCATACCGTGCGTCAATGAAAATGCGCGTTACATTTTGCAAAATTGCAGCTAATTTTGAGCAACACTCCCTCTTATCCACTAACATATTTCAGTCCACATGTCTTTCTTGATAGTTAACAGTCTAATGAAATTTAATATGCCCAAACAAACATTTATCATCGTTGAACATCGCAGTCACAATTTATTAAGAATATGTATATTTAGGGCATAATTTGTAATGAACACATTATACATGTTATAAAATATTATAGAAATATACAATGACTCTCGAGGTTCTGGTTAAAACTATTCGCACGATTGAGCATCAGAATAGTACCATCCTCCCGAGGGCCAACGGCCCGAGGGAGTGTGGTACTATTCTGATGCTCATGAGTGCGAATAGTTTTAGCCAGTACCGAGAATCAAGTCATTGTATATTACTTTTATATCCCTTCTTACAACAACATTAACAATAAAGTAGTCTATTGCAGCAGATTGAATAATCTTACCTTGTCTTAATGATAATTTGATAATCTGATAAATTGTTTTTCTAATCTCTGTCTCGTCTTCTCGTTGAGCACATCATGCAAACGAAGCCCGCCAGAAGTTCCCCGTGCCGCGTAGCTGAGAAGCACTGTCTCTCTCGCGCGCGGGCAGGTCTCTGCGTGCAGGCAGTGCGAAAAGTTTTAGCCAACAGTACCGAGAATCAAGTCATTTTATATTACTTTTATATCCCTTCTTACAACAACAACAACAACAACAATAAAGTAGTCTGTAGCAGCAGATTGAATAATCTTACCTTGTCTTAATGATAATTTAATAATCTGATAATTGTTTTTCTAGTCTCTGGCTCGTCTTCTCGTCGAGCACATCATGCGAACGAAGCCCGCCAGAAGTTCCCCGTGCCGCGTAGCTGAGAAGCAGTGTCTCTCTCGCGCACGGGCACGTCTGTTCCGTCGTCACAAATTCTTCACACGTCTGTGTTCGCGCAAAGATAGTAACTTTTTTTCCCTAGGGAAAAAAGGTTACTATTCGTACTATTCAATGGCAAACGGCTTTCTTAGCAAATCTATTCATTTTTCTCACCTGTATACACTGTCAATGCAACGATCTTTATGTAAGGAATATAATTGTAAATAACACCTTGCGGCTGTGGATATGACACATAACAGCAAAAAAGCTTGGTCAGCAGTAACGAAAATCAACAACGGTCCTAAGCAAGTGAAAGTGCATTCAAATGTTACTGCTAACCAGGTTGCTCACAAGCTACTGTTGAATGGCAAACCTCAGCATAAACTACAACAAAAGGAACATCCTCCTTGGAATGAGTCTAATGGCGACTCTACCTGGACCTTTACCCGGAAGGAGCTTCAGACACCGATCAGCAGCCTGAAGATCCGGACAGAGTAAATCAAGCATTATGAAATAGTTGCCCAACTTAGGCTTCTTACCTTGTATGATAATTGTGTTTACCAGTCCCGGCTTCCTACGTTTTTGGAGGAAAGCTAGAGTGATAGACATTCTTAAATCAGGCAAAGATCCACAAGCGGCAAAGAGCTTTGGACCAAAGTCCCTTCTATGCCATCACTATACGAACTATTTGAGCGCCTCATCCTGAAGAGGTTTGGCCCTATTGTGGAGACCCACCTAATCCTTGAGCAGGCAGGATCTCGCCCTGGAGAGTCATGCACAGGACAAGTTCTAAACCTAACCCAGTTCATAGAAGATGAATATGAGAAAAAACCCGCCTAATGGCGTTGTATTTGTTGATCTTACTGCTGCCTACGACACCGTTAATCATCGACTACTCCTCAACGAGCTGTTCAAGATGACAGGTGACATTCATCGTACTTGTCCAATTGCTGCTTGGAAACAGACGTTTCTTCGTGGAGCTCAATGGAAAGTGAAGCAGGTGGAGGATACAGAAGAATGGTCTCCCTCAGGGCAGTGTACTCTCCCTGTCCTCTTCAACATCTATACCAATGATCAACCTGTTTCGCCAGGCACCAGAAGTCTCATCTATGCAGACGATGTCGGCATTGCAACACTGAATACAGATATCCATGCAATTGATGCCACATTAGGAGGAGCATATGGCAGCTTGTCAACATACTACAGAGACAATCAACTGAAAGCAAACCCAACCAAGACCAAGGTTAGCTAATTCCATCTATGTAACCGTGATGCCGGGGTGAACTTGACGCTTACATGGAACGGGACTCCCCTTGACCACTGCAAACATCCTGCGCACCTTGGTGTCACCCTAGATAGGTCACTCCCTTTCAAACAGCATATTGAGAAGACAACGGGGAAAGTGAGAACCTGTACCAACATCCTACGGAAGCTTGCAAACTCCTCCTGGGGCACGAGTGCATCAACATTACGGACAACAGCTTTGGCACTATGTTATTCTGCTGCAGAGTATGCGTGTCCAATTTGGGAAAGATGCTCCCACTAAAAGAAGCTCGATCCTGTCCTAAATTAGTGTTGCAGAACTATCACTGGTTGTTTGAAACCTACAAATCTTGACAGCTTGTATGTCTTGTCTGGCATTGCTCCACCTGATGTACGTCGGTCAGTAGCCAGTAGCTTGGAATGTCTCACGCAAATTAGTCGCCACCTTTGTTTCAACTCCCGACCTTCACAGAAACGTCTTAAGTCAAGAAAAAGCTTCCTCCACTCAGTTCAACCCCTGACTGAATCCCCATCTGTGACCAGGTGTAGGCTATGGGAAGAGAGGCACAGCAGTAACCACCATCACGAAGAGCTCCCCCTTTCCATCAAAGGAAAAGCTGCCTACATGGCACAAACAAGACAGGGTGACTTGGAAGGCTCTAATCGACTTCGAACAGAAATGGGTTGCTGCAAGTGCAACTTGAAAGGAGGGCACACTGATGATGGCAATACAAATTGTGACTGTGGTGCTTTGCAAACTATGCAACACCTTATTCATTGCCCAAATCTTTCAGAACAGTGCTGTAAAGACGAGCTGATGGCTGCAAATAGAAAGGGCCTACAATATGCCAAATTCTAGTAAAACATTTTATAGCCGTGACCTTGTGCAGTTGTGTAGATGTGGGACTCGAAAGGAAGGAACACAAACTTTTTCCGCAAAATAAAGTGGGTCATGGGAGTATAGATCCGTACGCCGTGTATTGAACTGCGCGGACACAAAAATCACATGCCGGTTCCGATTTGAATAACATTAAAAAGGAGCATTGGATTGGCGTTCAACTTAATTTGACGGAGATAGATTTTATTATATTATGTTAATAAATCATACAGAAATTACACTTTCAATCATGTTGTAACACACCTTTTCAATTATTAATTTCTTATCTGACTTACATCACCTGGATCATGAATGCATTTGTCACATATACACGAATTTATATAAACTCGGACACATAGCAAAAATATGGGAAATTTATTTCCATATCGGGCAATATCACAGAAAAGAGTGATTTATTACCTAAAGAATGGCATCTCATTTATTGGCAGATGTTATTTAATGGCTAAGCAATTCCCTACGAAAGTAACAAAGGTATGATAGTAAAAACTGCAAAATTTAGTGTCACCATTAAAATGTGTTTTTGAATGGATAAAATTTATGCAAGAGCAGGAAGAAACGATTAATTAAAGAATGAAATAATTAATAAATGAGCTTTTTTCAGATGAAATTTTTAGATTGTTACCAGTCATTGTAATAAACATCTTTACAAGCTGATTAGCATTGATCGTTCGTTATTTTATTCATCGATCTATCCATTCACAGGCTTGTATCCATTTAAATCCATAGTTTAACAACGTGACTACAATAGGTACAATTACTGATTTGCAGTTTTTGCGTCCATACTTTTTTTTATACTTCAAAGAGAATTACTCAGCTGTGAAATAACTTCTGGAAACAAATAAAGTGTCATTCTTTAGATAATACAACACTCTTTTCAGTGATATGACTCAATATGGATATAGATTTCCCATATTTTTGCTATGTGTCCGTAAACTTAGATTTCCAAACTTTTTTGAGGAGTCTATGATATCTCACCAGTGATTCTGCTTCAAGGATGTTTTTGTGTTTTTGTTTTGATTGTTTATTTGATTATTTACCAAATATTTTGCCAAAATGAAGGAAACGGTCACTGTCAACAGTAGACATGAATGGAATTCGACAAAGTAAACAAATTTCAGATTCAAGCCTTCGCAATGGTTTCAGCACAAACAAAATTTCAACAGGTGCGACACTTGTTCGACATTTCCAGACAGAGTAAGAAATAAGGAAATCTGTTTTGTGTGCATCTAGCTATCGTGAATGCTTTGTAGGTAGTGGTTTTCATTGTCGAAATCATTTTCCTTTCAGCTTACAGCGATTAATTTGCAACATTCAGGTAAAGTGTGTATGCTTTCAACGTACAGTAATATTACATTAAATCTTTAGAATGGTATGACACAATGCTAAGAAGTTATGGAAACTCTGCGGGACGCAAAACATGATGTATTCGCCTTTTACCCCGTACAAATCTTGTTCGCAAATGCGGTTTCCACTAAACTTCTTTCCGAGGCCGGTGCGAAAGGCCAGTTGTGTACCTCTATTTCAAGCAAAGAGGCTCTAGATTTGTTGCTAGGCGACGAATAAACAACTGGTTACGCCCTTTTCTTTCCTGTTTCGCTGGTTACCGCAAAAGTGTTTTAAAGCTGTAGATTTGAACGGAGTTTTACTGTTCTTTTACCATCCATCGGCAGAACACCGTTCGCAACCCTTTCTGGAATCTTTGATACTGAAAAGAGTAAATGAACGGGTTTATCCACATGTTCCCAAAAGCTATGAAAACGGACAATGTGTACAATGAACCGTCAAAATCAAGTTCAAAACCGAAGGAATATGCCATGTAGAGTACCATGTTTAGAGTCCAGCAAATGATGAAACAAATGGACACCGTCAACAGTAGACATGAATGGAATTCGACAAAGTAAACAAATTTCAGATTCAAGCCTTCGCAATGGTTTCAGCACAAACAAAATTTTAACAGGTGCGACACTTGTTCGACATTTCCAGACAGAGTAAGAA
Organism: Temnopleurus reevesii; assembly: GCA_036244855.1. Classification (NCBI taxonomy): domain Eukaryota; kingdom Metazoa; phylum Echinodermata; class Echinoidea; order Temnopleuroida; family Temnopleuridae; genus Temnopleurus; species Temnopleurus reevesii. Next base: position 96,356 of record BQKZ01001820.1, on the reverse strand, counting down.
ATAAGGAAATCTGTTTTGTGTGCATCAAGCTATCGTGAATGCTTTGTTGGTAGTGGTTTTCATTGTCGAAATCATTTTCCTTTCAGCTTACAGCGATTAATTTGCAACATTCAGGTAAAGTGTGTATACTTTCAACGTACAGAAAGTTTGCAAGATTCCATTAAATCTTTAGAATGGTATGACACAATGCTAAGAAGTTATGGAAACTCTGCGGGACGCAAAACATGATGTATTCGCCTTTTACCCCGTACAAATATTGCTCACAAATGCGGTTTCCACTAAACTTCTTTCCGAAGCCGGTGCGAAAGGCCAGTTGTGTACCTCTATTTCAAGCAGGGAGGTGTTTCAAGCAAAGAGGCTCTAGATTTGTTGCTAGGCGACGAATAAACAACTGGTTACGCCCTTTTCTTTCCTGTTTCGCTGGTAACCGCAAAAGTGGTTTTAAGCTGTAGATTTGAACGGAGTTTTACTGTTTTTTTACCATCCATCGGCAGAACACTTTTCGCAACCCTTTCTGGAATCTTTGATACTGAAAAGAGTAAATGAACGGGTTTATCCACATGTTCCCAAAAGCTATGAAAACGGACAATGTGTACAATGAACCTTCAAAATCAATTTCAAAACCAAAGGAATATGCCATGTAGAGTACCATGTTTAGAGTCCAGCAAATGATGAAACAAATGGACACCGTCAACAGTACCTTGATAGTGTTTCGTCTCGCGCGATTGTGAAATCGGTCGCCATTCAGAGGTAGACTTCTCGATGGATCGTACGTCTGCGACTGGCTTTTGGGGCTCCTCGTTCTTGGATCGTATCGCTTCTGTATCCGCAAAGACGTCTTCAACTTCCTGAAAATAGTGATGTAAACGAATAACATTACCAGAACTGGAAGGAGAAAGTCTAGGATTACGGCACCGAGTGCGTATGCGATTCTTGTAACGGCGTTCGGGAAAAGGAACTGGAGACATGCCCCGTCCTTCACGCGTGAAACCCACATAAGAGTCTGTTGATAGGCGAATCCAGCCAACCAGGGGATTACAACGAGGCAGTTCAGTTTTGCTGATCTTGTACGACTATGATAATGTATGGGAAAGATGATAGCGTAATAACGTTCAAGCGACATGAGTGTGAGGTTGAGGGAACTTGCCACAATTAAGGACCAGAAAGGGTACTTGGTGTACCAGAAAGCGCAAAGGAATCGGGTAAGTGTCGGTTTGTTGTCGGGCATCGGCGGAAGTGGTGCGACGAAAGTTGCCAGGAGCAGCAGCGAGGTTATGAGATCGATTATCGATTGTTTGCCGATGAGAATGTTGGCGACATCGTGGAGATCTCGGTCGAGTACGATGACGAGAAGAACAAGTCCGTTGCCCAATACACCCAAAAGTCCCATTTAAACGTATATTATGTTCGTAGCAATCGATGCAATTTTTTGGTCTCCGTTTTCACCATGTCCCTCGTCTGTAAAGGTGGTAGTGTTCAGAGCCATTTCGACCGATAGAATGAAGTGAATGATGCGAAGTCTCAGCAGACCAATTTGCGTTCGCTGGTGAAATTGAAAGTATTTATATCAATGTCGGGTATTTTTTTAATTATGCTTTCAGAGACTATCCAATAAAACCTTTGACAAATATAACATCATGCGGGTCGAAAGAGATGTCATCCGACTCTGGAGAGCTTTGAAAACAGACAATAAAATTGTACAGAGACTGAGGTTTCCAAAGTGGCTGATAATCCCTTATATACACTTCTCTCTTTTGAAATCACACGTTTTCATCTCTTATATAGAAAGCAAAGTACGTACGCGAATGAATGACAATTTATAGTAATAAAGCTGATGCGTTTTGACACGCTCTCCCTGACCCACAAAAAGAATTTAGGGGCGTTCGCACTATGAAATTAAAGCAAATTTAAATCGCGTTTTGGACAATTATGTTATTCAGCCAGCGTTCTTTTTACAGAGATGATTCAAATCGCGATCCAGATTTGCATCATTGAAGGAATGACAGGAGAGCACTGCGCATGCCAAATGCAAACTGTTCAATAAAGTGAATCGAAGGCAACCAAAATGTAGGACAAGTAAAGCAAAATTACAACGCTAACTACTTTTTAGACAGTCAAGAAGTAAAGCGATCACTGGATCGAAACAATTTGAGTTGCTTCGATTTCAGTCATCTGTAACGAAGGGCACGTCGACCGGAAGTACACATCACATTTTTTACGCAGCTGCGCATTGTTACGTCACATCTCTGACTAATCTGTTACGAGCATTTCTTGATTTACCCGTTCGTTCACTGATCTGTTACGAGTCCATAGACGAAGGCGTGTCTTTTGTATGTATGCCAAGCGAGACCATGTTGACATTGGTTGACCTTTACTTTCGGTCAACTGTGACTATGACTGTGATTAATGATTCGAAACCTCTATATTCACTACACATGTGCCCGCACGTCAGAATTCCCGTAAACGCACGATGCATTGTGGGATTAATTACATCAATGTCAAATCATCCGAACTTTCGCTGAGGTCGGCGGGGTAATATTCGCGCTTTGGGCACTCCACAGAGTGAATTTTGCGCTATGTAAATACATGTATGGGGTGTTGTTAAAAATCAACTGCAAATCAATTGCAACTTTGCAAATTGTAACGCGCAGTTCCATTCGCGCACGGCATGCGCATTTAACAAGTCGCACGTGAAACATTCGTTTTGATTGGCACGTTCCGATCAACTGAAACTTGCGATCAATTACAACTTTTGAACAACACTCCCGTAGTACCATTTATTACTATCATTACTAATCCAAATAATCAAACCCCGAAGTGTGATTTGGATCGCGATCTAATTCACCAGAAAATCGTGTTGGCGCTCCAAATTACATCGAAGTCCCGGATCTCGGCAATTCGCCGTTGTATGAACGCCCCTATTATGCCTATTAACCCCCTTTACGATTTCCAGATCAAATCACGTCTTGTCGTTTGGAAAATTAAAACGCCAGAGAGTCCATGTATCATGTTGCCATTTTTATCATGTTTGCTCGTTGCATTATTAAGAATGCGTGTAATTATACTGGATAAATATCGTGTGCCTTGCATTTCATTGTGTTGGTCGCAATATATTGCTGATATCAGTTTATATTAGTGGTATCACTTTATTTTGCTGATATCACTTTTTTAGATTAGTGAACGGAGGGTTTTGGCCGGGAGAAAACTAGTGCGCATCCACAGTGCGCATCCAATATGCGAAACAAATGATGCGCACATCAGTTGCGCACTTGTCATTTGATGCGCACGTCTCATGCGCACTCGTTTTCTACCTTCCGCAAGCCTCCGTCCACCATTTCGAAAACCCACTCATATCTTATTACGACCGATGAATGGCGCTTTACGTATCAAGATCACTTTGATTTACACTTCCTTCGCGAAATTATCTTAATGCTATCTTGTATTGAATAAGCGGAGCGTTATTAAAACTAGTTATACTCGAAAATATTTCGTTTTCCAATGAATGCATTTTTGAGAACTAATGTATATTCTTCTGAATCTTTTTACACATTTTTACACGAATCGAATGATATGTAAGAAAAGTATTTTAGAACGTAAATTCAAACCGCCGTCGGTCACTCCTGTCATTTTTGGAGAAATTCCGTAGAAACAAGCGTTTGCCCCTTCCACCTCTCGAACAAGCCGATTACCTTTATTTGTTAACAAGGATTCATTTGTAATACTTATTTCACTGTCTGTATCTGTCTGAACCATTCGAAAATATTTATCCCTCCCCCATCAGCTGGTACTGAGAATGTTTGCTATAAAAAAAAATGTTCCATTTTTCTTTCTTCCCGCCGCCCCATTTTCAGAATTGAGACATCAGTCCGTATCTCCAACAGCCATTCTAATTTACAGTTCGTTTGGCAAAGTATCGTGTCATAGATAAATAAATGTGTAATAACCGATCGACCGCTCTAGGTATCCTTGATTTTAAGTGGTTTTGAAATGATTAGAGTGATGAATTGATCGACTGATGGTATGATTGACTGAATAATTGATACGTGGAGTTGGCAATGATAATAATGTACTATATGTATTTATGTAGCGCGCATATTCCCTTTGCAGGGTGATCAATGTGCTTTATCATTATTATCAGTATCCTGGCCTTAGCCGTCGCCATCTCCACGCCAAAGCATTAGGAGAAATAAATTCATGGTATGTGCCAATTCACCTCACCTGGGGTGAGTGCAGCACAGTGTGGATGCTCCAAAACTCTGGAACAGTATCCCTCTTGCAATACGGGCAATTTCAAATTCCGGTACTTTAAAAAAAACATCTTAAGACTTACCTTTTCCCACAGTAATCAAATTGTTTTGATTTCTTGTTTTGTTAAATTGTAAAGCGCTATGGAACTCTCTGTTTTTAGCGCCATATAAATAATCTATATTATTATCATTATTATTATTATACCTTGCTGAAGCTAATACACATAGTGGATAAGACCCTCTGTTTGAAAACCAAGATTTTTTTCTTTTAGTTAAATCTGTGTTTATTAATTTTATTAAGTACGGATACATATGACAATAACATATCATTATCATCAAAGCGTGAAGATTAACATATGAAAATTTTAAAGCTTCTAGAGAAAAATGTACCAGTCACCCGAGCTATCATAACTTCATAACAAATTCATCACAAAGAGCTTCAAATATACACAATCATGCTCAAATACACTATCTTGATATTTATTCTTTTAGTACAAATTAATAGTATTTCTATCTAAATCTGATTACATTTCTGTGTAAATAAAGTATGAAATATCCTTTTCAATATTTTTACAATGGAAACGCATATGAACGTAACTGTACCCGCGTCTTCATCGGCCAACAGAAAATCTAAAGACTCTAGAAATGATTGTCTAATTTCCATGAAATTTCGAGTGAAGCACGATCCTATTATAGAATTGAATGAGGCAGATTTTGACTGTACTTTGGCAGTGTCTGACTTTTGCGAAAAATCAAGATTTGACAATTTTCTGGTAAAAAAAAATCGAAAACAGCTCCCATATCAAGATTGCTAATAACCTGTATTTAGATCAATTGGACATACCTTTAAGGGGAGATACATATTAAAATTTCAAGATTGAATTTTGCGAAGATCTTTAACACAAAATCGCCCCTGGTTCTTGTATATAATAGAGAAGAAACATCCAATTGTTACCATATACAGATATAGAATAGCTCATTAGTTTTCAAGTGATGTATGACCAGTTGAGGCTTGCGTCCTCACCAAATATTACGGACCTTTAGCATGACGACGGTATGGCCAATCACAACCTTATTTTTCAAGCGCGGGATAATCTAGCGGGCCGCTAAGGTTGAGACGAACTGTTAACAAGATGGGAGTGCCAATCACAACGTTAGCTTCATGGTTCATTCAAGAAGTAGCGTTGTGTT
>BQKZ01001820.1:68369-84661 GCA_036244855.1 Temnopleurus reevesii | reverse complement strand
GAAAAAATGCACATTAAGTGCTTTAATTGTTAATCATCTGGATGTTCTCATCAAAATGCATACATAATCAGGCGCCGGTGACTATCAGGACATCCAAGGAACAATGGCATTAATCGTCCATCTGAAAAAGGGTCCTAGGGGTGACAAACTACAGCCAGAATGAACAGTAAGGATAAAAAGCTTGCACAAAATAATTAACTCTCATTCAAGCTTTTATAGTTTTTGGCTTATACAAAAGAACTTTCCTTCCTCTTCATATGTAAAGAAATCTATAACAGGTGTCGCATCTATTTACTGAAATAAACAGGGACTTTACTTTCTTTGTTTAATCCTGCGATTGTGAGGGCCTAAATGAATTTACTAAAGTTACTGTTTTAAGTTTCTTGTCCATTCGGCTCACAGTGCAACCATTTTAAGCTATATTGTTAACGAAAGCCTTGTGCGCGACTGGTGTGTTTGTGTAAGTCTTTGGCTTGTGTGTATGAGCCTCGTTCAAACCTAACTAGTTTGCGAAGTGACTTCCACAAAACCAGTTTCGTAAGCCTATTTGGAAGACCAGTTGTATCACCGTTCAGATTACAGACCCGCGAACCGAATTTCAAGTCCGCTTCTAGTCTACCACCTGCAAAGTGGATCTGTCGTTATGTCGATAGACAGACAGCTGGGTTTTCCCCGCATGTATATTGATATGTACATTGTCTCTGCATACCAGATGCTTGAAATATTTAGGGTGAATTTTACAACCGCCGCTTTACAAGTCTCCAGTGTTTAAGATACCTGCTGAACTGGTTCCTGATCACGAAAATATACCTCGCGAAGTGAATTTCCAAACCAGTTTGGAATTCTCCCTATCGCATATAGCTCTCCGAATCTGAACGCCTGCAGCGCACTAGTTATTTTGGCCAAGATTCTTGGCACAGGTACTTCCGGTAACATTCGCGCGTTTTCAAAAGTCTGTAGGCCTTCTACGGTAAACTTCGTTAGCGGCTTGTATTGTCATATTTTTTCATCGATTTTTGCGAATAAAAGCATCATTTTATATATTTCTCTTTCATATCTGCATTTATGTGTTATATGGGTTTCATTTGCGAAGCGGCCCATTGCTGGGCTTCCGACGCAGAACAAAGAAATTACGCTAAATATACATGGATTGAAATTTCGTAGATAGTATACAGTGAAATCAAGAGGGATCCCGGAAGTGGGTGTGCCAAAGCCAAAGTGTGTGATATCAATATCACAAGGTGATATCGGGTGATATCGGCGATATGCGATAGGTAGAATTCAGATTACGTGACCGCTTTACCCGTTTAGACATGCTGTTAAAGTAGTTTTTGGTAAACTGGCTTCCGTTAAAGTGGTTTAAGCGGGAATATCTGAAAGGGGTCTTAGAGCTGCAGAAATAAAGTACTTTGAGAACAGTGGCGGATGAAAGGTATTCAACAATCTTTCATCTTTCGTATAGTGACGTAATAACAAGGAATCATGGTTTCCATCCTTACAAAATTTGAATATGATGGAAATGTGTTCTCGTTCTGTGACAATTGCGTTAAATAAACATTTACATTGAGCTTACTGTGCCCGTGTACAAGTATTTGAATTTGGTTCCCAACAAATGACAATCGTTTGCCTTTTCTAAATCATTGTTATTCCACAATATCATCATTTCAGAACTCAATATATTGACCACTGCTCGACATAGAAACAGTTGTAAACTGATGATATATTGCTTGTATCAAATTTCTTCCTCTATATCAACGTTTAAATTATAACGATGAACAGTTTTATTCATTTTACAATGCGTTTGATATTACATTGGACTAATCAAACAAAAATCATCACCTTTAGGAAAGAGAGGAATATTGCACCTTTAATTGTCGTCCTAGTTTTGCATTTATTTCCATGTTTTACGGTGTAAATTAGCATCTTGCTTTCTTTGTACGTTGAGAATATTAAAACTGATCGCATGAAATTTCACCGCCCCCCCCCCTCCCCCCTCCTTCATTCCGATCTTATTTTCCTTTTAGAATAATTTTCCTTTTTTATGTCAAACTCTGAGTCAATTCATATCAAAGAAGTGAACAACAACATCTTTTACCTTTTTAACCAATTTAATACTGAATTCAGTACCCATAGAGTTTGTACAGCGACTATCCACCAAGTAGTGAATGGGTAAATTGTTTGTTTATTTGTTTGGGGATTCGGCAATTATTGTTTTGTTCATGTTTTTGTTGTTTTCATTCTTGTTGTTGATCCTTGTCAAGCCATTGGCGGAGGAAATTTCATTTTCGCCCCACCCCTATTGACAAAGTACGTGTCGACATGTGATAGTACGGAGCTTTAGCTAACAGTACGGTAGGGCCGATCTCAGAACGTTATTTCTCAAGCGCGGGATAATCTAGCGGGCCGCTAAGGTTGAGAACGCCCGCTAGATTATCCCGCGCTTGAGAAATAACGTCCTGATTGCCCTACCGTACTGTTAGCTAAAGCTCCATAATATGTAGTCTTGAGGAAGGTCTATTTCGATTAACGACCAGGGTGGTGTTTCACCAAATCGTTCTTAAAGTTACGCACGAATTTAAGAAAGACTGGAGTACGTTAATGATCGCCTAAGATTCTCGATCGGTCAGCAGAATGACTGATACCAGTCGTGCATAAATTCGTTCTTAAAGACTTTCGTAATTTGGTGAAACATCGCTCAGGGTGATGTTTCTTAAAGTTACGCACGACTATAAGAAAGACTGGAGTACGTTAACGAGTGTAATATGCATTTGATTCTCGATCATTCGGCATAAGAACTGATACAGCGCCAGGCACGCGTAAAGTCGTTTTTAATGTGTTTCGTAACTTGGTAAAACACCGCCCAGGGTGGTGTTTAGCTAAGTATTCAATTCAATACAGGAGGATGTGACAGAAAGTTGAAATATTGGTAAGCAAAAAAATTGTGTATGGAAGACATTAAGGGGCCCGCTTTAACCGACGACTCCCTCAAGAACGAGAAAAACGTCACTTCCTTTAAATTAAAAAAAAAACGTAGTCGCCCGATCCGTTTGAACTCCAAAGCATTTGTAAATAATGTGATATATAATCATGCTCAATGTTTGCCCCTTGATGAATTTGATGAATTTAAATACGTTTTCCTCGCAGATAGAAATATAAATGCAAATATTCTTTTGGATTTTTTTTTACTTCTCAGTCAACTAAATGCAAAAAAAAAGAATGGATGAATTTGATTCTGTATTTCGTTATTGATTGATAGGGGCCTGTATCATAAAAAAGATAAAATCTTTTTTGCTATTAATCGCAAACTTAAGTACATGATTTCCCATAGACTTGCGATTGATATCAATCGTACGATGAATTGGTAATTTTTTTGTTTACGGGGGCACTGCATTCTGGGCGTTGTTTCACCAAGATAAGTAAGACTTTAAGAATGGCTATAAGATCGACTGGTATTATAAGTTCATGTGCTGAATGAACGATAATCTTGCGCGCATTAAACTTGTTAACGTACCCCAGTCTTTCTTACAGTCGGTCTTAGCTTTAATAATGTTTTGGTGAAACGCCACCCTGGTCACAGTTTGTTGCTTGTGATAAATTTGTGACAGTATGAAGAGGCTGCTAGTCTGCTGACACAGACCAATTAGCTTTCAGTGCGTGCATTTGCAATGTATGATACAGAGTCTGCACTCGTAGACTACATCACGGACTGCGCTTCATGTATTGCTTCATATAGTTAATGATGGGAAGCAGTCGTTTTCTAGTCTTCTAATACAGACTCTGTACCATGCACTTGAGAACCCGAAGAAGGGAGTCTGTGCCTGTAGACTATGAACAGACAGCCAGACGAAAGAGATAGTTCCGTCCTCCACAACTTTGAGTAAATATAATAAAGTACTTGAATATTTCAATTATATTCAAGCGCGTAGTCAGGGGAGAGGGTGGAGAATGAAAAAGAACCCGATAAAATGTTGAGGATCGTTTTTTTTTCGGGGGGGGGGGGGGCTGTCAGCTCGGCGGCGGAAAGTGAAGACCTTTTTTGTTGATTTTTTTCCGATGCGAAGGGAAGAAAATAGCTCTTTCCCTTTTTTTTTCTCTTTTTTCTGTTTTTTTTTTCTTGTCCTTTTCTTTTCTAGCTCAGCGGCTGGAAAAGTAAAGACCTTTACGACTTTTTTGTCAGCCCAACGACGGGAAGTGAAAAACCTTCTTTTATCTTTTTTTTTCTTGTCAGCCCGGGGCGGAATGTAAAATGAAACACATTTCCGCCCCGGTTAAGTGCAATCCTAGCATTGCAAAAGCTATTTTACCCTTTAAGCTTCAAAAGATATTGATCTATTAGTATTGACAATATGATTCTTTAGTGGCATGGGGATTTAATTTGAGACGAAAATACAACTTTCATATTATTATTAATGGATCATTGAATAAGGATGGGTGGATGTATACGTGTAGGGATGGGCGGATGTGTGTGAGATTGTGTGTACCAGAAATATAGGGATAGAGTGTGAGGGGGAGAGAGTTGATAACAGACAGGGAAATTGAAGAAAGAAAGACTGCTTGTATGCGACATGAATTAAATCCATAATCCTATTAAAGTACAATATAAGGCATATTTTTGCATCGTTTCTAGGTTATCCTGAAAGAAAACTAGTTCAATAATTGATTTTTATAAATACTTCGCATTATAGAAATAACAATACGCCTAAGCTTATTGAACTTTCCTATCCATTCCACATCTTTCACAGAAATACTTCATCCTTGCACACATATTATTTCATGTTTGATGATGTTATATAGAAAACTATTTTGGATGACGCAACTTCTAAAAAGCTGAGAGACGACATGTGAGGTTTCAATAAAATTGAAGAGAAATACTATTGTGCACATACTGCGTAATTCATGCAGATATATGGCTCAATGACAATGACTAAAATGTATTAAACTTTACATTCAACAATATACCTAGTACTTTATCCACTCCGCATCTTTCACATAAATACTTCATCCTTGCATACATATTATTTCATGTTTGATAATGTTAGATAACTATTTTGGAGGACGCAACTGGAAGACTATAAATGAGCTTTCAGTTAAATGAAAAAAAAAAGATATACTATAAAGCATATACTGCATAATTCATGCAGATATATGGCTCAATGACAATGACTAAAATGCATTAAACTTTACATTCGATAAAGTCTGAAGCGTCAACAGGGATCCAAGCACGAAATGCCTATTTCTGTAACGTCATGGTGATTGCTATACAAATAACGCCAGAAATAGCAATAGTTATAAATCTGAACATAAGAGAGAAACGATTAATTGGAAATTTATCGTATCTCTGTGGTACACATTTTGTCATTTAGACTCATCGATTAATCTGTTTAATTGCATCTTTAAGGTAACAGGACCCATAATCATATGAAACAAATAATGACTGCCCATGCTGGTGCAATAGAAAAAATGCACTATATTTTTCCAATTAGAATAATTGGTAAAAGTTGGAGCGATCTATTATACTCGGCTATGCCTTGTGAAATGGAAAAGTTCAAATTGGACCGCATACAGGCCGAATATCAGACGTTTTGTTTCTTAAAGAGCAATAGTGAAAGAAAATTCATAATAAATTATAAATAATAATAATAGTTATAGAATAATAAATAATAATAATGATAATGATTATAGTGATAATATCATGCTGAAAATAGTGTAATCATGATAATTATGATGATGAAACAATTATACATACTATATGAGAGAACATAAAACTTAAATGAGTGAGAAAAAAGTGGTAAACACGGGCGACGAATTTAAAAAAAATATAACCTGGAAACCGATGAGCTGCCGCTTTAAAGGATGGGGCCAAAAGGTGCACGACGCGTAAAGTAGATGTGGTGTTCCCAGGGAAGTATATTGGGGCCTATCCTGTTCATGTCTTTTGCACAATCAATATGCGTATTCGTGTTAATATCCCGAGGACATTGCATTGTTATCGTTTGGCATAAGTATATTAGTTTAGATGTATCTCTTGTTGTGTAGACTTGTAAGGAGACGCGGGATCAAAGCTTGAACGACACCTACAGTCGACACGGTGTTTCCCATGGAAGTAAATTGGGGCATATCCTGTTCATGTGCCATATACAAACAATACACGCATTTATGTCAATATGCCGATGACACTGTACTGATGTAATGTGACACTAATTTATTAGCTCAGATGAATCTCCAATTGTGTTAACCGTGAGAGAGATACGCCGCATCAAAGTGTGAACGGAATAATGGAAATTGTGTTCCCCATGGAAGTATATTGGGCCTATCCTGTTCATGTGCTACACAAACAATACACGTATTTATGTCAACATGCCGATGACACTGTACTGATCTAATGTGACACTAATTTATTAGTTCAGATGTATATCTAGTTGTCTTGACCTTGAGAATGGTGCAGCATCGAAGTGTAAACGACACATATAAACAAAATAGTGTTCCCCATGGAATTATATTTGGCCCTATCCTGCTCATGTGCTAAACTAACAATAAACGCATTTATGCCAATATGCCGATGACACTGTACTGATGTAATGTGACACTAATTTATTGGCTCAGATGCATCTGTCGTTGTGTTGACTACATGACAGCTAAGAAAATGTAATGTTCACTAGAAGAGTAGTTGACAATTGAAGTGAAAATCCTCATTAAAGAAAACACGATGCTAATAGTAATAATAATAATGAACGTTTTTTATATAGAGCTTATCACTCGCACAGGGAAAGTCCCTAAGCGCTTAGAAAGAAGGATAAATAGATATATAGAAATACTAATATTTTCGACCTATACATGGATGATGGAATAAGTTAATAAGGTAATAAGAACAAGGAAAGTGGTAGTTAATTTGGTAACATCAAACAGGTTTGTTGCAACAAATTCAAAAGAATAATAACAGGTAAAAATGGTAATATATTGTCATGTTATGATTATTGCATTACCACTGTTAGTTTCATCAATAATTGTTGCTTTTTTTGCTGTCTCTGTTGTATGTTTTATCAGTAATATCTTTCTTATTATCATCATTATTGTTAGGTTTATTTTTTAAAAACATATGAAAACTGATCGATTCTTACGCCTTTCTGGAATAAAGTGTGCAATATTACACCGAAAAGGGTGCCCCTAGTATTGGAGGCTACACAATTGCACCCTTTTTTCTAAGTGTGCAGCAGCTAGCCTGATTATAAATTGAAGTTACACATTTAAAACAATAAAACATTTTTTTACAAAAAGTAATGAAAATACAATGTGCATGAAACATTTACAACGCATAAAAGAAAATCAGCAACGTATTCAAACACTATTTAAACAAACTGATTTAATTATATCATGCACATGACATAAATGAAATTGCCCTTAGTCAAACATGATATGTTACAAGTACATTTCTTTTGACTATATTGAATTGAACCTTCGTTCGAAATTTAAATCATTAGGTAGCGAGTTCATTTTTCAATGGTCCTTGATACATGATGGGTTTTTTATTAAAAAGCATTTTGCAAATTTCGGTAAATGGACTTAAATTAATGCGACGCTATGTTGTCTTGTGTTATCCCTGAAACGGTGTGTTCTTGTTTAATTCAGGGGACGAATAATAAATTACGATGTTTGCCGTTTAAATGGTTTCCGGTATTTTACAAATGGAAATTGCTACATCGGGCAGTATTTGAACAACTGATATCAGAAGGTTGAATCAATATCAGATTTGAATCTAAGATGCCCAAACCAGAATATTATGAAAGAAATGTCAACTACTTAATCAAACTAGATTCCAATGGTGCCGTTTACAAAAACGATTCGAAATTTAAACATGAGAGCAATTGCGATTTTGTTTACATACACATTTCTGATGTTGACTTCTGGTGTTAAAGCCCGCTCACACCTTTATGACGTGAGGCGGATAATAATAATAATAATAGATGCAATTTATATAGCGTACGTATCCACTCTACTAAGTGCTCAAGGCGCTTTACATTATTACTACCCTGGCTTTAGCCCGGCAGCCATTCACGGCGCACTTGGCATTTCAAAGAATAAATATTCCTGCCAGGTACTCATTCGCCTCATCTGGGTTGAGTGCAGCACAATATGGATGATTTTTTGCTGAAGGAAATTAACGCCATGGGTGGGATTCGAACCTACGACCCTCTAGTTGAAAGGCGAGAGTCACGACCACTACACCACGGCGCCTCCAGGGCTGATGAATTGGAAAATACGGAAGCTTATATGTGCAGCGCGAAGGCGAGTTTTGTACTAGTTGCCTTCTCGTCTTCGAGAAAGCTTATACGTGTTGAGTTGAATAATTCTGCACGTATAAATTTCCGTATTTTTCCAATCCATCAACCTGTGTTAGAGGGGGCTTTGAATGTGACATACAGTACTATGCTTAACTGATATGAATTGTCTTTTTAAAAAAATCGCTCAACAAGTCAGGAAGATTGTTCAACCAATAATATATCATACGGCTTAGACATAAAATACTTTTTTCATTCCATTTTCATTCCATAGGCGTCCCTTTAATGATTTTTAAACTCCAAATATGTGTCAATAATTTTCGCTATATACCGTTGTCACGATGGTAATGTGAAAATAGGTTATCGTTGTAGTTCCACTGCGCATGTGCCAACTTTGTCTCTGACAACTGCTACCTGCAAGATGTCGATATGAGTCAGGTTTTTAGCTGTACAAATGTCACCCTTTTTTATTCAATTGAAACATATTTATTTTTTAAAAAATAGATAAAGAAGTGAGCGACGTATAGATTACATCATCCAAGACATTATTTTTTTTCAAATCAGCAAAAAGAGACAAAACATTTATTTATCTAGTCCAGTTGAGGACTGAGTGTTCTGATAGCACCCACCTCTGCATATTCACTTACACTGAACACACAGGGACTGCACAGCACTCAACCACAGAGTCCTTACATAACCCTCTGATCTGTATACCCCTCTGATCGCGCCTCCAGAGGGGTATGCAGATCAGAGGGTTATGTAAGGACTCTGTGGTTGAGTGCTTTGCAGTCCCTGTGTGTTTAGTGTAAGTTAATATGCAGAGGTGGGTGCTATCAGAACACTCAGTCCTCAACTGGACTAATATTTATCCGACAAGTTCGCTGTAATTTTAAAAACGCGCCGCTACAAACTCTATTTTCAGACACAGAATAATGTTGCCTTGATGAATGACAATAGGAAAATATCTTGATGAAAATCAAACTGAACTTCGCTTTTCTTTATTTTCTCTTTATTATTTGTATTGTAAATACATTCTGGTTAGATGCATTCCGGTGAGGAAAATCTCAATTCATAGGAGAGGAAATTAAAATCTGATGTTTCTAAAAATTGACCTATAGTTTGAGTGTCATCTTCCCGACATTTCAGCCATATCTTCATTTATGACTTGTCGAAAATCAAATATGAAATATTTATTCAGTGGAACAGCATTCTTTTCGGTAAAGAACAAATTCTTTATCAAACTTGAATTCATCTTAGGTCTTATCAAAGCAATGTAACAAAACTCATTAAAGCAGTTGGTTTCTTTCTTTTTGAATACAGGAAACTTATTTGATCTTTTTGGATTTTTTTTTATTAGTCAAACATTTATTTTCCTTTTCATATACATAATCAATACAAAATAACATGACAAAGTGATAGAATTAAAGGAGGCGAGTACCCTGGAAGCATAGCTTGTGCTGGGATCGCCTTCACAACAAACAAAGTTAAACAAAATTATCTTTTTAAAGAAGAGTAATGAAAATAAATTAGTATATGTTATTATCATTTGAAAAAAAAAACAATTAAAAGATATAACGAGATGGATAAAGGGGGGAAAATGTTTGAGAGATATAGATGGTAAGAAAGAAGAAGAGCAAGATGAGAAGAATAAGAGAATTTTTGCATTATCATATCTTGAATATCGATGTCGAGAAAAGAGCATCTGGTGTATTAAACACTTAACAAGCAATGTTAGACATTTTTGTCTGAAAAAAAATTATGTTTGACCCAGTCAAGGATTTTTTTTTCTTTTTATTGTGCACAGTAATGATACTGCTATAGTGATAATAATAATTATTAATAATAAGTATTATTGTATTGCTGATAAGAAAATGAGGCATAGTCTGGCCGTATTGCCCACGATCACCCTTTTTGTTTGCAGAGCTGTCAGTGTATCCCCATTGCAACATGTTTTCCTTGTGCCTCTTCATGTGTGATGATATAATAATAATAAAAATAATAATAATAATAATAATAATAATGATATTAATAATGATAACAATATCAATGATAACAATGATAATGAAATGATAATGATAAAAATAATAGTAACAATAACTTTAAAACATTTCTCGGAAAAAAATATATAATAACAAAATATGTCAGAATAAACAAAGCAGATCAGAAAGTTTCGTGTGTGTATGTGTGTGTGTATGTGTGTGTGTGTGTGCACTTACAGACTTATGGAAAGCCTTTAATTGTGTCTGAAGAAAAGGGCTGTTTCATAAATTGATGAATTGTGGAATTGGAGGACTATTTAGGAAATAATTACAGATATAACCATTTTAATTTGAGTATGATAATATAAGGATGATATTATGATTTTTAAGTCCACTCTGCTTATAGTGCGGTGCTCAATGCGCTTTGCATTATCATCATGATCATTGGTAAATTTGCGCAAGCTCGGCCAACGACTAAAGCGAAGATGTAAGGCCCTGGTCACATAGAGGCCCGGAAGCAACACGATCCAACACGACTCTTTGTTAATTCACAGTTAACTGCCTCAGAACAAAGAATCGTGTTGAATCGTGTTGCTTCCGGGGCCCTATGTGACCAGGGCTTTAATTTGCACAATTCGCCTTCTCGTCTTTTCGAGTTAAACAAGACGCCTTGGTGAGTTGAACAACTCGCCTTTGCGCTAGACGTATAAGCCCCCGTAGGAATGCCGTAGTTTCTAAAACTTCAAGGTTTCGGCTCTAAGTGCATGTGAAGAAGATGATGAATATAGATTTAAAGGCGTTTCTCATTTAATTCTGAATATTTACGCCTTAAAGCCCCGGTCACATAGGACCCCGGAAGCAAAACGATTCACCCCGACTCTTTGTTAATTTACAGTTAACTGCCTTAGAACAACGAGTCGGGTGAATCGTGTTGCTTCCGGGGTCCTATGTGACCGGGGCTTAACCCTTTTAAAGACTTTATATGGACCCTAAGACATGCGTGAAGATTTAAAAATACAGTGTATATACTTTTTCATGCCAGGTATCCATTCGTTGAATACCTGATCTTTAATTGATCAGCAAAGAGTACGATGGTTTTCAAAGAATCGATAAGCAATAAACACATTTACAACTGAAAACGGGTTATCCCTGCACAAAGTCGATGGAAATTACGGAATTTAGTATTCAATTGGTTAATTAAGAAAGATGCCAAGGATATTGGAGGAGGGATGTTGCCATGACATTGTCCAAGATTTTTCCCTTTTCCCTTTGGGTTTTTATCATTTCTCTAAATTAGGTTACTCTTTTCGAAAAATATCAATTTTCTTCTTATTTTTCTTATTTATTTATTTTTGCATTAGCGTCCCGATCGATAGCAAACCCTGCCTTAATTCTAGATATTAAGTAGAGTGCCATTATAAAACTTTTACAATTCTGTACTACCCATTTAAGATGGTCGCATTAAGCGTCAAAGGAGTTTTCTATTCGCTAGATTTAAAAATATTCCGGAAAATATCCTTAGGCTTTATTTGATCTTTGTATCTTTGTATCTTTGTATCTTTGCCATCCAGTGACCGGGTAATAATATCGGAAGCGCTTTGACCAGTCAATACTGACCGAAAAGGCGCTATATAAATCCGAAATATTATTATTATTATTATTATCTTTATATCAATATCGTGATGAAATTTTTCTTCTTTCATCCAAAATTGATTTATCGGCGATGACTATGGTTCATTTTTAAGAGGAAGAGAGAAATGGGGAAAAAAATAGAAGTCATGAGTAGAAATGAAATGACATTTCAAAGTAGATCGGCGGTCGTCCTTATAGGAAATTAATTGTTGTAACAAGGAAAAACGATGAGAATGCTATTCTCATAGTATCGTTCGTTCTCATACTGTTTGGACAATAGACAGAATATAATATATCTAGAATGAGTCTGGAAAACGATTCTCTCTTTGATAATTTACAAACTAGTTCCAAACTTGCAACGGAGCTGAAAGTTTAGTTCGAAAGAATAAACGGAACTCGTTGCTTTTGTCAGGTTAATTTAAAATATTTTGTAAGAAATATGAAAACGGAAAAATAGCATTGGGTAGTTCGTTTATTCCGAAGCTTCATATCATTTTGATAATAGGTGCAGAGCTACAATCTTGAACTATGTTATTAACGAATATATATATTTAGATAGATAGTTCCTTCTATTCCAAAACTTCATATAACACGATATAAAAGTTAAGTCGAACGCAATTTCTATGCTCCTTTGTAAAGCTATTGAAATCGATACCGGCTTGTCATTGTTGTGTCCGTACAGTTGAATACACGGTGGACGGATCTATTGTCTGCGTTCGAGTTAACTTTTCAGAAATAGTGTATATCGTGTTATATCTACAATATATCTACAATCTTGACTTATTTTTTAAAAAATAATAATAATTAAAAAAAAAAAGGAAAGAAAGAAATAGCTTTCGATAATTACTGGTATTCCGCAACTTCGTGTCTTTTTGATAATAGTTGCTGACCTAAAGGCTTGACTTATTTTTGTAAAAATATGAAAACTATCTTTGGATAATTACTTCTATTCCGCAAATTCATGTCTTATTGATGATGATGATGATGATGATGATGATGATGATGATGATGATGATGATGATGATGATGGCCTCTTGTATAGCGCCGGTATCCGCCACAGCTGGGCGCTCATGGCGCTTGATTACTCAAAAAATAATGTCTCACAGATTTCAATGTCCTAATTAGTGCTATGGTTTATCTTTCAGTCCAAGAACTCCCAGTGATGGTACACTTTGGTTATTCTTCTAACGACAGGGTAGTGGGGAACAGATAGGTCTTTAGGTAGGACTTGATTATTGATAATTGTTGCAGAGTTCCTCTCTCGACAAGCAACACAAAACGTTTGGCAAGAAGGGCGGGGCCTGAACGTACGGACTGTGTACAGTACTACCAATAGGCGGGTTTACTTATATATTCAAATTTATGTGATTTTCTAGCTACTGAACATAGTTACGTGGTATTCCTTAAACCGTTTAATAACAATAAGAATACAATACTTGGAATCCATTTTGCACACATTACTTGTTGCTACGTCGGGCAAGCCTCGGGCAAGCTTTAAGGTTGTCAAGAACAACCTTTGTGTTAAAGGTATGCATAAAATTTGCATCTATTAGTAAACCCGCCTATTTCCCACACTCCCATAAATGTTTAAACGTATTCAATGTACCTGCTTGAAACAATGAGGCAAAACATTTTCCAACATTCGTATATCTTATTTTTCTAATCTATCCGATCAATGGTTATATATTTTCATCTTTGCTGAGTTTTGTTGTTTGTTTGTTTGTTGTTGAGGGTGAGGAGGGGCTATTCCCCTGCAGACCCACGGCAGAACGGATGAAATATTTGAGACGCACTGTGGGCGGAAAGGACAAAGAATTTTGGACAAAGTAAACAATTTCATTCAAGCATTCATAATAGCCAGACACACATACAAGATGTTTCATTTCCCCGTATTCTAAAGCCCCGGTCACATAGGACCCCGGAAGCAACACGACTCACCCCGACTCTTTGTTAATTCACAATTAACTGCCTCAGAATAAAGAGTCGGGGTGAATCGTGTTGCTTCCGGGATCCTATGTGACCGGGGCTTAAGGAATTATGCCCAACAGGCGTCGCATAATGCGTAGCGTCAAGTGCAATGGCATAGCCTACCACTTGAATTCATGTTATTTCAATAGCGTGTATTTCAATTGAATAGGCGGGTTTACTAATAGATGCAAATTTTATGCATACCTGTAACACACAGGTTGTTCTTGACAACCCTAAAGCTTGCCCGAGGCTTGCCCGACCTAGCAACAAGAAATGTATGCAAACTGGATTCCAAGTATTGTAGTCTTATTGTTATCAAATGGTTTAAGGAATACCACGTAACTACGGTCGGTAGCAAGAAACGTACATAAATTTGAATATATAAGTAAACCCGCCTATTGCTACGACTGGGTCGTTCACTACCCCGTGCTAGCAGGTTGGTTCGTATAAATCGGTGACGAAATAATAGGAAAGTTACCTTCGTTTGTGTCTATCTGGCTATTTTAAATGAAAATGTTTCCTTTGTCCAAAATCCCGGCTGCTCATAGTGGCGATAACATTTGCTCTGGCATTTAGGCCACTAGATCATGTAGATACGTGGCATTGTTTAAAGCGTCATACAAGTTTAACGCGCCCTCTTGGCTCGATGACGACGTACCTTTAACCATCCAACATAGCTCTCTCAGAATGTTCCCAACCCACAGTTGTTTCATAACCTGAAAATTTTAGGCGGTATAAAAGGGAGACCCGGCTCTCCCTGTTGGTCATTAATGTCTACCTAGCATCTGAATCTTGTCTGTTTATTCTGGGTACATGATTCATTGGCTTGTTCTCCCAAATTCACAACGCAGGCCTTTTTTTCGGTTCAGTGACAGATACGGTTATATCAATCTCTTAATGCTGTAAAATGATTGGATAATCTTACTTTGTTGATTTTACAGCTACCATGGAATCTTTTCCCGAAATTGATGCCGACGTTTCAAATTCAACTATGGTCGACCAGGATGGGGTTGCGAACCAAGAAATTGCCTCGATTGCCACGAACATCGTGTATGTTCTGATGGGTTTGTTGGGTGTCTTGGGCAACGGGCTTGTTCTTCTCGTTATCGTACTCGTTCGTGATCTCCACGATGTCGCCAACATTCTCATCGGCAACCAATCGCTAATCGATCTTGTAACCTCGCTACTGCTCCTAGCCAGTTTCGTCGCACCACTTCCGCCGATGCCCGACGACAACCCGACACTTGCCCGATTCATCTGCGCATTCTGGAACTCGCGGTACCCGTTCTGGTCTCTAATCGTCGCAAGCTCTCTGAACCTTACACTGATGACGCTGGAGCGCTACTACGCTATTGTGTATCCTCTTCATTACCATAGCCGAAGCAGATCCGCCAAACTGAACTGTCTCGTCGCTCTCCCATGGTTGTCTGGATTCGCCTATCAGCAATACCTCGCTTGGTTCACCAAGGTTGAACAGAACCTGTGCATGATCTTTCTCTTCCCTAGCGCAGCGGCGCAAAGAGCTCTCACATTTGGCGGTACTTTCCTCGAGCTGCTCCTACCTCTCGGAGTCATGGTCTACGTCTACTCCGTCATTTACTTCAAACTCAAGACGACCATGGAGAGCGGATTTGACAAAGATCAAGGAATCAACAACGCTAAAGGGAAACAAGCGGAGCTGCAGCAAAAGAAGATAAAACGTATCGCTGATCATCGGGCCCGTGCTAGAGGAAACGTGCTCAAGATGATGCTGATGGTGTCCGTGTGTTTTATCCTCTGTTGGCTCCCAAACCAGCTTCTCTACTGGGCCCATGTTTTCGGTCTTAACGTTGATCTTCACGGCCTGATCTACACGCTATCGGTATTCGTGGCCTTTGGTAACATGTGGGTTAACCCGTTCATCTATTCCTTCAGGTACCGTAGATTTCAGAAGGGACTGAGGAAGGTGTTCTGCAGAAGATCAGCTCACCAGACGTCGGGGAAATCAATAGTAATTACGGAAGCAAACTCATCAAATATCTAAAGCTTTAATCCTTGCCAAGTACAATATGAACCGTTATGCTGCTGGGGAGTTTCAAATGGTGTAGCGATGAAGAACTACCGATGCGTATATTTTTGACACTGTTCAGTAATGCCTAATTTATCCATTTTTATGCGATAGATTGGTTGAGTAGGGTACTGTTTGTACGATCGTGTGTGATGTGTCATTTTGCTACATTTGCATCAGAACCTATTTGAATAGATGAAGAAATTATTGTTTTTAGAGATCTCCTTGGATTCAGCACGGCAAAGCCAGGATCCAGTGATTCTTTTAAAAAATGGCAAAGTTCTCGAAACCACCTTCTTTACTGCACTCATAATTTCTGAACTTTGATTTGCACGGCCTGGTCTACACGCTATCTGTATTCATAGCCTTTGGTAACAGGTGGGTTAACCC
>BQKZ01001820.1:33120-67616 GCA_036244855.1 Temnopleurus reevesii | reverse complement strand
TGTGGAAGGTCTTTTATGTGTAAGCCATTCAACCAGATGTCTGGGAAATCAACAACGTATTGCGGACTTTGCGTTTGTTTTAGCGATGAAGAAGTACTGATATAGAGAAATATTTTTACTCTTCAGTATCAATTGCCCATTTTCTGTAGAGATTTTATGCTGCAGATTTTACGCTATGTTCTTAGATATTTAAACCGGATGAACATATTTGTTGCACCTTCGAGTACATGGATCATGAAATATGTCTGAGTAGATACAGTAAAGACAAATTCTCAAGGAACGTCTTCTATAGAAGGCCTTTTAACCAGATGTCTGGGAAATCATCGACGACTACGGATTTGGTAAAACAACTATTTGATTAAAGTTCTCTATCGGTCGGCTCGTTATTCAGCATTGTGAAGCCATGTGTTGCTAAATCTAGTTTTAATAAGGTGCAGCGATAAAGGAGTACGATCCTAAGCGTTATTTTTATACTCTTCGGTAACTTCTTATTTGTCCATTTTCAGTAGAATAGCAAGATATCGAATGGTTATACGGAGGTTGGTTTGACTTATCGGTAAATTGACAATAACTTGATATTTTAAAATGTACAAATGCGCCATCTGGACTGTAAATTTATTGAATGACAATGCGGTGAGAAATCACATTGTTTTACATTGACAATTAACATGTCTATTTTCATAAACTGGATGTTTAATCGAAATAATGTGTTTTCACCGATTGATGGCGTCGAAACTCAGTTTAAATTGTGTTCACCCATTTTATTTTAAAGACATTGTTAAGGCCCCACCACACCAAACACGGCACGGCATAACGGCACGGTATTTACGCGCTATCTTGGTTGTTATTGGTCAGCGCGCTCCTCCGCGCACAAAATTCGTAACAATTAGCCAATCATAGGGGAGATAGCGCGTAAAAACCGTGCCGTGATGCCGTGCCGTGTTTGGTGTGCGCGGGCCTTTACACATTACAGTTGCACAATTTAAAAAATTCTCAAACCAAGTTGTCTGTCCTATCTAAATATATTCAGATAGATGATAAATCAACAGAGGATCCAAAAATAAAGAAAATTATTCATGCACTATCAAGATATCTATGTACATTGAATTAAAGCTTCATGATGATGCATTAATTCCTGTACAAAGCCTATGGAGGCGATGTTTTAGATTTTCGCTTGTTTCAAGCACTAAACGTTGATTTTAAAGCCTAATATTTTCCCAGTTTAGTTTATATGCACCATCAACCTTTCAGATAACCTTTAGGATCTGGCAGTTGAGAATTCTTTTAATGAAAACAATGTTAAACAATGACTTTATATGTAGTATTCGATGTTGTATATGGCAAACGTAGAAGTAATTTGAAAAAATAATAAATAAAATTTTGAATTCAAGGAATGACAAATCGTGTTAACTGTTACATTACAAGCAAAATTACACTTGTCACATTTCTACATCATGTGCCGACTAACAGACTGGCGCCACTTCTAGTTCGATAATCTTGCTGCATTTCAATGACAAAATAACCACAAATGTCCTCTTTCTTTTTGACATATTTCTGTTTGAGGAAGAAGGGATGACATAAATCAAGGGGTTGTTTGTATTACAAAGTGCTTGCTATCAGCACACATTATACTCTGTAAGGTGACAAACCCATATACAGAAGGTGAAATTATTAGATTTCGTTCGCGAAATTGAATGAGTGATGTGGGGCATGCCGCATGCCCTTTGCAGAGGAAACTGAGCAAACATTATTAGGGTTCAAACTTAGACCAAAAACCTTACAGGCATTATATAACTTTTTAAAAGATTCTCAACTGGGAGATCCTAAATGCCATCTAATTGGTTTATGGTGTATATACACTAAGATGTGAAAATATTATTTCTTCAACATCAACGTTAAGTGTTAAAAAAAAAAGCTAAATTAAAAATATGACCTATACGTAGTCACACTGTACAGGAATAAAACGTCCGTGGTATACTTAGTTCAATTGTCATATATACTGTATCTTGATAGTGCCTGTGTTTTCACCAATCTAAATGTAATAACATTGGCCTGACAGCTGGTATTGATAAATTTTAGTAATATTAAAATCATAATTGGTAATGTCTTTTAGTTTTCATAAAGTACCACAGTCCAAGGGAAGCTTATACATGTAGCGCGGTTGAAAAACAGTTGACCGTACACCGACTTTTTTATATAAATGTTAATTCAATGGGCATACGCTTGCTAAAACGCTAATACAAGATTGATTTCGACTTATAAATAACGTACGAATTACTTTTTTAAAAGTTTGTCGACGATTTTGTAACGTTCCTATAATCTATGCAGAGCATATTAGCCACACGTCGTCAAACTGTTTGGTTTTCCTTTGGAGTTTTAGAAACCCTTGCCTTTCATGAAGTTGTTTTCAACGTATGAAAAGCCTGTATCAACGTATGTAAAACGTATACCAATGACGTATTCGACGTACGCAAACGTAATGTGCCGAATTCCTCGTACGTAAGACATATACGCTGGCTAAAACATCCTCGTGTGACAACACCATTATAAAGCTTCATCAAATTATATTGCAGTTTAGAATATAATACGATATATTAACGAAATACTGAAGTTTAGGCATTCGTAGCAATCGTGATACTCTTCATAATTTTTATGTGAAATGAAAATAAGTAAGTGCTCAGCGTAAAAGGGTGGATGTGAGGTTCCATATTTTAAAGGCTACCCCTAGACCAGAAAAGAAGTCTGATTTTATTAAAAGCAGATACAGTTTAAAAAAAAGTTTGAAGTAAATCAGACAGTAAATAAGAAATGTATGAACATTTCAGTAATTCAACTGACCAGTGGTTTTTATGTAAATTGGCCAATTTGGTCACGTGCTATGACGTATGACATTCACTTCTCGACTGTTATCTTATTATATATAGGCTAATCCATTATTTTAAGAATCTGTTTTAACCCATGAATTCATTTTTTTTTTAAAGATATCCAAAAGGTCTAATCAATACATGCACCTGCACCCATGAAAACACGAAAAAGAAATATGTTTACATCACGGGGGCGAAAAAGTGAAGTTTTAAAACAGCAAGATATAATAAACTAGTTGCAGAAAAGTGCATGGAATATGTCATAATCACGTGACAGAAAGTTGCCAATTTGCATGTAAAATCAATGTGACATCAATGAAATGTTCATAATTATCTTATTGATTGTCCTATTCGATTTGCCTTACTTTGATCCGTTCGTCTGATTCTTCTGCTTTTAAAGCCCAAGTATAGTTTTGGTAAAAGCGAATATTTTTATCGCCAAATTTTGTCTTCAAATCTACTTAAAAAGAAACATGATACCATGAACATGTTGTACCAAAGATTGTACGAAAAATTAACAAGTTTTGGAAAAGTTATAACCTAAAGTGTGGAAAATATTTTAGCGTCGTAGCCCCCGACGCGAATTCAATATTTTCTTTCTTGATAAAGGACAGCTTCTCATGAACAGAATTGGATAAAAATTTCAGAATTTATTCTTTATGTATTCCTTTTTAGCATGCTTTAATAAAATCTTGGAAATAATTTTCTATATGCCCGATAAGAGGCAAAATATTGTTATAACCAAGAGAGGGCGCTAAATACGATTTAACGGTCAAATTCAAATTTTCAAAAGAATTCGCTCGTAGAAAAATATGCTATGATCTTGAAATGTGTATAGAAACTATATATCATGGTATATATCCCCAAAATTCACATTTCTTTAATCTTTACCAAAACTATACATGGGCTTTAAGCAAAGCTAGATATGTTTGGTCCAGACCAAGCCTTTAAAGCCCAAGTACAGTTTTGGTAAAGATGAAGAAATGTGAATTTTGGGGATATTTATCATGACATGTAATTCTTATACACATTTTTAGACCATTGCATATTTTCTTACGAACTGATTCTTTTGAAAATTTGAATTTGACCGTTAAATCATATTTAGCGCCCTCTCTTGGTTATAGCATTATTTTGCTCGTTATCGAGTATATACAAAGTTATTTCCAAGATTTGACAATAGAATGAAATAGAGATATACACAACAATCAAATTCTGAAATTCTCATCAAATTCTGAGAATGGGAAGTTGTCCTTTATCAAGAAAGAAAATATTGAAATAGCGTGGTGAAGCACCACGCTATAAAAATTTGCACATTTTAGGTTATAGCTTTTCCAAAACTCGTTCATTTTTCGCACAATCGTTTGTGTAATATGTTTATGATACTATAATTCATTTCATATAGATTTGAAGATAAAATCTGGTTATGAAAATATTCGCTTTTACCAAAACTGTACTTAGGCTTTAAAATCAGTGGCTTGACAAGCAAAACAAATAACATAAAAAAAACACAAAAGAAAACTTGAAGAATCTTTATTCCATCATTTTGACTATCATGATTATGTGGTATTTGCATTAACTGAATGTATTGACTTTGTACGAAAGTAAACACCATAATGTGGATTCAGATTCTACATTTTCCTTATCCTTTTTTTTATGGTGGTGAGAATGAAGGGATTATATTGACATTGGTATTTATTGCTTCAGGCTCAGTCACATATTGTGCTGCACTCAACCCAGGTGAGGTGAATGGGTACCTGGTAGGAATCTATTCCTTGTAAAGCTGATGCGCCTGATAGCTGCTCTGCTAAAGCCTGGGTAATAATGCTGCAATTTTAGAGCGCTTAGAAAATTCCAATGAATAGTTGATAAGCGCTATATAGAAGCCGTGTATTATTATTATTATTATTATTATTATTATTATTATTATTATTCATTATTATTATTATTATTATTATTATTAATATTATTGTTATTATCATTATTATTATTATTATTATTATTATTATATATTATTATCGTCTGAGTAAAAAAAAAATCTTCCTCGCAATAATTCAACTTGTTTGACAATCCCAATATACTTATGGCACGTTTCGTCCGTGTTTTGACTAAGTAACGAGAGCCAGAGGATCGTGTTACTCGAAACGATTCACAAATCCGTTGAAACGTGTCCTTTTACAGAAATAACACGTTGTTCGATATGATGCCCGTTGAATTGGCCCTATGTCGTGATTTCTTTTGTCTCTAAATGTAAAAAGGCTTTGGCTCCCGTCGCTTCGTCTTAAGGCCACCACACGCGTTGAAACCTGGTTAGGCCCCAGCACACCAAACACGGCACGGCATAACGGCACGGCATTTACGCTTTATATTGGTTGTTATTGGCCAACGCGCTCCTCCGCGCACAAAATTTTTAACAATTGGCCAATCACAGGGGAGACATCGCGTAAAGACCGTGCCTTGATTCCGTGTCGTGTTTGGTGTGCTGGGGCCTTAACGTCCCAATTCGGACGTTAAATCGTAGTATCATTCAACATGGACATTTGGACAAATAAAATATATTTAATTCTTGTTCTATAGCCCCGGTCACATAGGACCTCGGAAGCAACACGATTCACCCCGACTCGTTGTTTTAAGGCAGTTAAATGTGAATTAACAAAGTGTCGGGGTGAGTCGTGTTGCTTCCGGGGTCCTATGTGACCGGGGCCTAAGGGACGTACACGTATTTGTTTCGCTCTTGATTTGCCGCGCCGGAATGTAAATTGGTGGCAACAGTTACATTCAATCATGAAAAGGGGCTTTAAATTAATTATAACTTTGGATTAACCACAGCAACTTGTGTAGTGACAATAAGTGCATAAAATCGTGAGAAATTCGTCACCTTCGGCGACAGAAGAGTTTGCCATGTATGGCCCCTCCGTGCCCCCCTGCGAAGAAGGGCGTACCTTAAAGTGTCAATAAATTTCCGTAAGGGTGCCAGGATGGTACCGATCGGAAATTTGTTTAGTTTACCTTGTTTTTTTATCCCCAACGCTGTCATTTCCAAGAGAAAAATGTGCATTCAGACACTTTCATGCTTTTGCTGAAAGACATATTACGAAGTATATAATTTTTCATTTTGACAGACGCAGTTGATTAGTTTAGTGACCAATTGTGCATTTTTAAGAAAGATGATTAGCATTGACTTAAAAGATGCACTCATTTGTGCAACTAGCCCTTGTGCGATTTCTATTGCACATTTTCAAAATTATTCATCTTGTGTGTGTTAAGGTGTGAGAGTGGGTGTGTGTGTGTGTGTGTGTGTGTGTGTGTGTTTCTTTTTTGTTTGTTTGTTTTCTTTTTAAGGAGAAATGAAGCTGCTTTCGCATTTTTGTATATATTGTATATTGTAAATACTGATAAGC
The DNA here is from genome assembly GCA_036244855.1 of Temnopleurus reevesii. Lineage (NCBI taxonomy): Eukaryota > Metazoa > Echinodermata > Echinoidea > Temnopleuroida > Temnopleuridae > Temnopleurus > Temnopleurus reevesii. The sequence goes on along the minus strand of BQKZ01001820.1, from coordinate 61,354 downwards.
TTATATTTGTTATTTTGTGTGAATAAAAACAAAAATATCTTGTCGTATCAGTTGGACTACATACACGTTCGTTATTAATCGTGATTTTTCAGCGTATATCTAATAAATGCCGTACCTCAAACTCTCACTCAAAATTTCAATTTAATTTCTGTAATTATTTCTTATGAAATACAAATATGTTTTTATATTATATTTACTTTTACAGAAGGATGGTAGCGTACATTCCGGAGAGGTTTAAAAAGGACCAAAGGTTTGGAATTCTCTTTCCACCGAATTAAAATCAAGTCCATCACTCTATGTTTTTAAAAAGAAATCTAATAAATTTATCCTACAAATTAAATTAGGCGTAAATTCATCAGGCTCCTTCCATGTTTTGCGTTAGTTTATGTTTATTTATGTACCATTATATTGCCTACTTTTTATGCTACATTATTTGGTTTATATATTTTCTTGTATATTTGGTGGCGGCTTCATATGATACAAGACTCTCTTCTGTCTCAGCATTCTATTTCATTTGTATATTTTACCTTGTACATGTAGTTGTTTTTACTTTTGATAGAGTAAATACGAATTGATTGATTTGAATTGAATTGAATTGAATTGAATACTTTATGGCGCCGTGGTGCCGTGGTGTGGTGTTCGTGACTCTCGCCTTTCAACTAGAGGGTCGTAGGTTCGAATCCTACCCATGGCGTCAATTTNACCTCGCAAGATTCTGACGTATTTCCGGTCGTTTCTGTATCACTTCTGTAAACTGACCAACGGTGTTGGAGCTCGGTTTACGGACCGTTTTGCTCTCTCAACACCAACACCAACACCGAACACCGTACATGAAGTCACCCATTCCATTTGTATATTTTACCTTGGACATGTAGTTGTTTTTACTTTTGATGGAGTGAATACGAATTTATTCGAATTCAATAAAGACAAATGTGCGACTGGCACTTTATATTTGATATTCAGGCTGATTATGCGATATAAACTTTTTTCAAAGTTATTTGAGACCATCCTCATTCTGCCTCACACAATGATGCATTATATTCTCAGCCGCACTTTGGAACTATTTACAAAGGAAGGGCAAACACAAGTGTAACTTCGGGATTAAAAGTTGAGCAGAATAGCCACGCGGCACTTTCAATTATTCGCTCCACGTATAAGCCAGCCTTGAAACGTTAGGCGTTGTACGTGCTGTCTCGAGAATCAAAGAGTGCTTTTCTTCTTTCATACTGGTTGGCTACAGGTTGTCTCTTTCAGTTCATTTGGAGCATCAAGAAAGGACGTACAGGAACCACGTCTTACTTGAAAAATATTTGGCAAAAAAAAATCAGTTTATTACTTCTACATGTATGTTTCCATTATCTGAGAATTCGTTGTACTTTCGAAAATATACTCGGCACTTTTGCCTAAAAATCTTGAAGTTGGGGTCCGCATGTGATACGATCTGTTGCGTATAGAGAGATTTGTTTCAGCAGGGAGTGTTAGAAGGATCCCCGGTTTAAGCTTGGCCTCAGGTTGGAAACATTGTGCGTCACACTCCCTTGATGGACGATTGAATAAGACTAGCTGTCGGTCTAAGAACTTATAGGAGCGAAACTTTTATCTTCACCCAATCGTACTTTAAAATCTGCAGTCGTCTATTACTGCCATCGATTCTAGCACGACACCGTCCATTTTGAACAATTTTATAATTCAAAATGGCGGACGAAGTCCCTTTCTACGATGTTGGACGTTTCCAGGCGTGGGATTATGTGATCCTGGCCGCATGCCTTAGCATTTCCACTGGCATCGGATTCTTTTACGCGTGCACGGGAGGCAAGCAGTCGACCACCAAGGAGTTCCTTCTTGCCGACCGGGCCATGAGCCCGATACCCGTTGCCATGTCCCTGGTGGCAAGCTTCATCTCCGCGATCACAGTTCTTGGAACTCCGGCCGAGGTCTATCGCTACGGGTCCATGTTCTGGCTCTACGGGTTTGCCTACATCGGGGCGGGATGCGTGACGTACCTGTTCCTGCCGTCCTTCTACACGCTCGGCATCACAAGTGCAAATGAGGTAAGCATATGTGCTACGGAGTGTAGCTGATGGTTAAGAGTATAGCTGATGCCGAAGATCTTATACGCTGCTCAAGCTTGTAGCTAATGCCTAAGAGTATATCTGGTGATGATACGTCAACTTGGATGAGTGTAGCTGGTGAGTCATGCTGAAGAGTGTAGATCAAGCTGAAGAGTAATAGCTGATGCTGAAGAGTATTGCTGGTGCAGAAGAGTGTAGCTGATGCTAAAGAGTGCAGCTAATGGCCAAACTTTAACCTGATGCTGAAGAGTGTAGATGATGTGGAAGAGTACATGTGATGCTGAGGAGTGTAGCTGAAGATTGTAGCTGATGCTGTAGAGTGAAGCTGATGCTGAAGGGTGTTGCTCATGCTGAAGTGTGTACCAGATGATGGAGAGTGTCACTGATGCTGAAGAGTAGATGATGCCGAAGAGTGTAGCTGATGCTGAAGAGTGTAGCTGATGATGAAGAGTGTAGCTGATGATGAAGAGTGTAGCTGATGCTAAATGGTGTAGGTGATGATGAAAAGAGTAGCTGATGCTGAGGAGTGTAGATGATGTTAAAGATTGTAGATGACGCTGAAGAGTGCAGCTGATGCTGAAGTGTGTATCTGATGCTGAAGAGTGAAGCTGATGCTGAAGAGTGTAACTGATGCTGAAGAATGCAGGTGATGCTGAATAGTGTACATGATGCTGAAGAGTCTAGCTGATGCTGAAGAAGTAGCAGATTTACAAGTGTGTAGGTGGTGCTAAAGAGTGTAGCTGTAGCTGATGCTGAAGAGAATATGTGCTGCCAAACGGTGTAGCTGATGCTAATAATAATGATAATAATAATCAATAATCTTATTTACCCAGAGTAGCCACTTTCAGCTGTAAGCTGTTCTTCCAGCGGACCCTGCATAACAAAAAGTTATTATTACCCGTCTCCATTCTTAAATGCCGAGAGCCTGGCATAAAGGCAGATGATCCCATTTTTATAAGTCTTTGGTATGACTCGGCCGGGGATCGAGCCTACGACATTCCTTTCATGGGGCAGACGGTCTACCACTGACCCACACATGTCCGATGCTGTAGAGTGTATGTGATACTGAAGAGTGTAGCTGATGCTGAAGAGTGTAGCTGATGCTGAAGAGTGCAGCTGATATTGACGAGTGTAGTTTATGCTGAAGAGTATAGCGGATGCTGAAGATGACGCTGAACAGTATAGCTGATGCCGAAGGGTGTTGCTTATGCTGAAGAGTGTAGCTGATGCTGGACGGGTAACTGATGCTAAAGAGTGTAGCTGATGCTCAAGAGTGTAACGGATGCTGAATAGTGTAGCTGATGCTCAAGAGTGTAACGGATGCTCAAGAGTGCAGCTGATGCTGAAATGTGCCGCTCATACTGAGAAAGTGTAGCTGATGCTGAAGAGTATTGCTGATGCTGAAGAGTGTAGCGGACGCTTAATAGTGCAGTAGATGCAGAAATGTGCAGCTGATGCTGAAGGGTGTGGCCAATGCTGAAGATTGTAGCTGATGCTGAAGATTGTAGCAGATGCTGAATTATGTAGCTGATGCTTGTGAGTGGAGCTGATGCTTAAGATTTTACCATATGCAGGAAAGTGTACGTAGATACTGTAATGCAAAAGAGTGTGGCTGATGCTGTAGACTGTAGCTGATGCCGAATTAAGAGTGTAGGTGATGCTGAATTGAGAGTATGGCTGATTTTCAGGAATATAATTTCCATAAAATATGTCCGTGTATCTTCGTTCAATAAGTTGGAAATCGTTTCAAGTGTTGCCAGATTTACTTGCAAGGAACTTTCTTTGGGATGTCACTTCTTTCTATTTATTTTTTTGTATTTTATACTGGCTTTATGTAATTTTTATTATCTTTAATCAGAATTTAAAATCGCTCCAGAACTCCAGAACTCCAGATATTTTATACCGCAATGTATTTTGAGGGTGTAGATTACAAACCTGTAGCATTTCGACTGTTTTAATATGATTCATAACTCCATAGAAACCTCCATTTGTATCATTAATCTTTTACATTTAACTCTCCCATTTGACACTTGACTCCAAACTGACATCACCAATAATCTACGAAATTGCCGCCCAGATATGCAGTTGTATGAGGGTCAAAGCGGTATCATAAACGTGCAGTTGTAAATGAAATATATTTACCCGGTGGCATATTATTCTAAACCTTCGATTTGTATAGATTTGTAATGGTCGGGATGCAGAAATGTATGTAAAACGAGCTGATGTGTTCACAAATTGCTTTACATGCCCTAATATAACTATGTACGATATTCAGAAGATTTCGCACTTATTCTGGCGTATTTTGCTTCGAAAATGCCAATCACGCGTCATTCCTACGGTGCACTAATGATCCGCACGCGGGCCAGAGCCGCGTAGAATGGCTAGAGCGGCCGGTGGTACTGTATGCGGCGTGTGAGTTCGCATTCATTTTGTAAGTGGAACATGCTGTGCTGGAAGAGCGATGCTGTCGTCATTTCTTATTTTGCGATAATTAAGCCATTTCTTGATTAGTTGTATTCAAACAAACTATCAAAATGTTCTAATTTGTCATTTAAATAAATCCATTATGGTCATACTTTGACTACAGCTCACAAAGTAGTTAAATGACTGAATCGCCATCTCTCTCAAAACTGGGCTATCGGTTTAATTAGGGAATTACTTAAATTTTATAAATGAATTGGTCGTTTATGTTTCAAGATACAGACAACCTAACCTTGATCTCTAAACGCCCGGCCGGACACATGCGTCTCTCCAACAACATGGGACGCTTCGGCGAGTAGATCGTGACCGTTTCACTGACTCAAAGCAACGTGCTTCCTGAGTTTTTTTTTATTAAAAAAATGTTAAATATAATCTGTTCTATTTTCAGACATTCATAGTTTCAAAGATATATTTGTGTACATTGTAATTTAGGATTTTATATTTCGCTGGTCAGGCTACTCTGAATAAATATTCGTGAATAAATAAATAAATAAATCACAATCGTCGTACGCGTTTACACCTGTTTTGCGGTGATATGGCATCGTTAATAGTCCACTATTATATAGTATTGCATGGCAATAAATGGAATACCAGGGAATATTGCACGAGTTAGGGCAATATTGCACGAATCGAAGATGAGTGCAATATTGGCCCTAACGAGTGCNCCCCAAAATTCACATTTCTTTAATATTTACCAAAACTATACATGGGCTTTAAGAGTTTAACTGATGCTAAAGTGTATATAGCTAATGCTGAAGAGTGCAGCTGAGGCTCAAGAGCATAGCTAATAAGGAGTGACGCCGATGCTGATGCTGGAGAGTGTAGCTAATGTTCAAGAGTGAAGCTAATGTTGAATGGGAAAGCTGGTGTTAGAGAGTGTAGGTGATGCCGAAGAGTGTATATGATGCTGAAGAGTGTAGCTGATGCTGAAGTATTTACCTGATGCTTAAGAGTGTAGCTGATGATGACGAGTGCAGCTGATGCTGAAGAGTGTAGCTGACGCTGAATGTTTAGCTGATGCTGAATAGTTTAGCTTATGCTGAAGAGTGTAGCTGATGGATAAGGTTTTACCTAATAAAGAAAAGTGTCCAAAGATGGTACTAAAGTGTGGCTGATAGTGATACTAAATTATGAGTAGATGATAATGAATAAAGAGTGCAGCTGATGTTAAAGAGTTAAATAAGCTTGAAAATCTTTTCTATACCTCTGTTTATTGTTACAAGATTGGTTTCGAGATAATTGAATTGAATACTTGCAAGGGACTTTCTTTTGGATGTCACTTCTTTATATTATTTTTTGTATTCTATACTGGCTGTATATTTTTATTATCTTTAATCTGAATTTTAATGAACTAAAGAGTATTCGAATGTAAAATGGCTCCAGAACTTTAGATGTATATTTTATACCGCAATGCATTTTGAAGGTGTAGATTACAAACCTGTAACATTTCGACTGTTTGAATATGATTCATAACCCCATAGAAACCTTCTTTTACATTCAACTCTCACATTTGACAAATGACTCCGAACTGACACCATCGATAATCTACGAGATTGCAAGGTTGTATGAGCGTCAAAGTGGTATCATAAACGTGCAGTTGTAAATAAAATCTATTTACTCGGTGCCATATTATTCTAACCATTCGCCTTAAAGGTATATATTTGTAATGGTCGGGATGCAGAAATATATGTAAAACGAGCCGATGCATTCACAAATTGCTGTAAATGCCTAAATATGTACGATATTAAAAGATTTTTGCACCTATTCTGGCGTATTTTGCTTAGAAAATGCCAATTATGCGTCATTCCTACGGTACGCTAATAATTCGCACGCCCGGTCGAGCGGCGTAGAATGGCTGGAGCGACCGGTGGTATTAATGTAAGCGGCATATGAGTTCGTATTTATTTTGTACGTGAAGCATGTTGTGCTGGAAGAGCGATGCTGTCGTCATTTACTTAAGCCATTTCTTGATCAATTTTATTCAGACAAACTATCAAAGTGTTCTAATTTGCCATTTAAAAACTCCATTATGGTAATACTTTTACTGCAGCTCACAGAGTAGTTAAATATCTGAAGCGCCATCTCCCCCAAAACTGGGCTATCGGTTTAATTAGGAATTACTTAAATTTTATAAATGAATTGGTCGTGTATGTTTCAAGATGCAAACAATCTAACCTTGATCTCTAAGCGCCCGGCCGGACACATGCGTCTCTACAACAACGTGCCATGCGCGGATAAACTTCTGTGGGACGCTTCGGCGAGTAGATCGTGACCGTTTCACTGACTCAAATCAACGTGCCTCCAGAGGTTTTGGATAGAAAATGCTTATTTCAATCTGTCCTATTTTCAGATATTCATAGCTTGAAAGTTTCGCAATCGTTATACACATGTAAATCTGTTTTGCGGTGATATGGCTATTAATGATATTGTGTTGACTTGTGGTAATCTATGCTACCCTTATACCACCCTTATGGCCCAGAGAGCCCCTAAATGTGTCCCATATTTTTTATAATGATATTTCCTAATGTCTTTTATAATAATGTTTTAGTGAGGCAATTTGGGAACGTCCTAAAATTTGCTTTATGTGCAGATGGTTGTATACGAGGTTATGTTGCTCCAAGTAGAAAAAAAAATCGTTCATATACGGATTACGTGTTTCCTATGGAGTATTTTACATATACCTGATATATATTTGATATTTCAATTAGAACCAAATATTAAACTCTGTCATTGTTCCGATTTAAATGCTGCATGGTGTGGGTAGATAGGGTACTCACTGACCGCGGGACCGGAGGAGGGGGTTGGGGTTGCAGTCCGGTCCACCAAAACTTTTGTTTCAATTAAAACGTCCAGTGTGTAAGGTTATGATACCCGTGACCGCCCCCCTCCCCCCACCCTTTGTGACAGCTTCCACTTTCCAAAACCTTCAGTGGTGTCTGGTGCGTTGGGACACGGAGGGGCATAAACGAGGTTGTACCGAAATAGTTCTTAAATCAACCTGTCTCCTATGGTGATATTAAGTGCAGCACCAGACATTACACAGTAGTTGTTTAATTATTACACATTATGTTTACACAGGCTTTAGCCAAACCACAGTAGACCATGTAGGTTTTAGATCCTTACTCCCACAGCAGTCAACCCCACCCTGAATTCCCTTGCTTTCGCTCGCTCCAGCTTGCGCTCCAGCTTGCGCTCGCATAAGTCTTAACGTCAGCCAAGCGTACCCTTGTACAAATTTAGAGTCTAGGAAAGGTAAACGAATTCAATTTGTGCTAGAAATATATTGAATGTTAACCCATTCAGGACAGGAATTATTTTGGAACAATTTCAATCACTATTCCTTTCCTAAATTGGCAACACTGTAATATTTAATTCCCTTTTTAAAACATTTAAATAATCATAATAATAATAATTTGATATTCATATTGCGCTTTGAAGAATGTTTCTAAGCGCTGAGACAAATTTGTTAATAGATTTAATCGTCATCGTCAAAAAGCGTGTTAAAACGTTTATAGAATTGCCAATTCGCTTGAGAAATAAGGACTTTTAAATATTTAGCGTGTTGCTAATTTACGGATTAGTGACAATTTAAGTGATTATTTTCATGAATGAAAATTCTGTGCGACAATTATCAAACAGTAGCACAATCATAATGGTCAGATTTGGTTTTGGTAAAAGATATTTTATCTTTCTTCTTATGCATCTGGTATAGAGCCCTGCATCGAACGTTATTGAATCAAAACGCAAATATGTCCCATCATCCTGAAAGGGTTAATGCTTAAATATGGCTGTGGCAAAAAAACGGAGGCATAGTATGTTCAGTCTGAAATTGGTGATAGGCTTTAATGTGCATAGGTGTTGGTACTATTAACAGAAATGTCTGCTCTCTGGAGAGTAATGTTTATTTACATTTTATTGACGCACTGTATTTGTATTGGTATCATGTCATAGCTTAAAATATATTAAACTCCATATGAATATCATTATTACAACACTTCAAGAATTGTTTATTCAACCGGCAATATACTTCGTTCACGTTTTGATACTTTGGAGAGATATAGAATGAATAGGGTAGGAAAAGGGATTGGATGAGCGAAAGAAACAGAGGTAAAGAGGTAAAAAGAGGCAACAGGACTAATATTCTGAGCATTGGAAGAAAAAACTAATTCGATTTGTGCTAGTGGTACATTGGCTGTTAACTCTAAAATATAGCTGTATACAAAAAACGGAGGCACACTATTCTCATTTTAAAATTGTTTATAGTCATAATGTGTATGGGGTATTTACAACTAAAAGAAAGGTGTGCTCTTTCGAGCAATGTTTATTTATTTTTATTGACGCACTGTATTTATGCGAGCATCATGTCATGGCTTAAAATATACGAAACTCCAGATCAAAGTCATTTATTTTAACACTTCAAGAATTGTTTACTCAACCGGCAATATACTTCGTTCAAAGTTTTAATACTTTGGAGAGATATAGAATGAATAGGGTAGGAAATGAGATGGGATGAGCGAAGAGACAGAGGTAAAGAGAGGCAACAGGACTATGAAACTCAGACAAGCGTGCCCTTGTAATATTCTGAAAAATGGAATTTCGATTTATGCTATTTATACATTAGCTGTTAACGCTAAAATATGGCTGTACCAAAACGAATGCATAATTATTTGCATTCTTAAATTTCTAATATAGTGTTAATGTGTATGTGAATTCTTACCATTAGAAAGAAAAATCTGGTCTCTTGGGGCAATGTTTATTTACTTTTTATTGACGAATTATATTTGTATGAGCATCGTGTCATAGTGCAAAGTAAATAAAACGCCATTAATAAAACTCCGTTTTGTTTTATCATAACACGCCAAGAACTGTTTATTCAATCGGCAATATAATTCGTTCAAAGTTTTATAACTTTGTAGAGATGTGAAAGGAATGAGTTAGGAAAAGAGAAGGCAGTGGAGAAAATAGAGAAGGGTCCAATATGGCCTCGCCTCGATTCTAGTCTATTTGCAATGATTAAAAAGTGAATAGAACGCTTCCCTCTAATAAATATTGATGTCGCATATAAATAGGATTGTGTGAGTTTGGTAAATATCGCGAGGATTGTGAAACACCGGTACCTATCTGCGAGGGGTTCCAATAGCTTGCCTTATCCAAAGACACTCGTAATGAGTATGCATGTATGTGTATACCTTAGGATAATCTCCAAGGACTTTCGTTGACTTGAGAGGGGTCAAATGAATTTCATCATCATTATTACATAATGCTTTGAACATGTGGAAGCCTCAATCAAATGAGTCTACATAATAAGCTGCTAACTTTCAGTGTGTAAACGGGGCCGTGGACACCCCACCCTCTCCTCTCTTCCCCAAACCTATCCCCATCTCCAAAAGTTGTCAAATACGCATACTTAACCCGGGTGTCTATTGCTATTTGTACAACTATCCTTTTGCTTTTCAGAACTATTCGTGAGACCAAGGAAAGCAAATGTGTCTATGAAGATCAAATTTGACGAGTTTATTCTCTGCCTTTCGTCTCGGACCTTCGAACCAGGCGGGATCACAATTACTTTAGCAAATCGACTCATATTGATGCGTAGTCCTTCAGAGCTTTATAGTAAACCTGCAATTGGAATTTGAATACCAAGGACACCTGCAATCTTTTACAGGTAGTTTCCGGAACTGATTTTATGGCTACCGGAGAAAACGAGAACAGAACTGTTGGAACGGGCCAAACAGTTTTGAAATGAACGCATCCCATTAAGTTTGTTGCGATACTAAACGTAAGTAGTTCTGTGATTCCTTCGACAAACGCCATCTCTCCGACATTGCTAATTGCTTTGATCTGTCATTAAATTGGTCGACACCTTTAAACGGGATAAGATTGGTGATTACTTTAGGTTTAGAGGCATTTTGTCATTCATTCTGACTTGAACAATTTCGCCGATTTTCTTGAACTTTCATTCGAGGTCAGGCTCAAAACCTTCAGCAAAAATCGGATTTTACCATCTCTACTGGCAAAAGCAGAAACACATTGTCATCACAATTAAAGGACATCGAATTCCCACTGTGGCGCTATGTCGGGCAACGGGTACCTCATCGACACGACTTTCTCCGCGTGGGACTACGTAATCCTCGCGGCCTCGTTGGCCATCTCCACCGGTATCGGTATCTACCACGCATTCGCCGGCGGTCGCCAGTCGACCACGGAGGAATTCCTTATGGCCGACCGCAACATGAACCCCATCCCGGTTTCCTTGTCCCTGGTCGCGAGTTTCATCTCCGCGATTACCGTTCTGGGGACGCCTGCGGAGACTTATATCTACGGCAACATGTACTGGTTGTACGGGTTTGCCTATATTATGGTTGGATTTGCGACGGGGTCGTTCTTCATCCCGATCTTCTATAAGATTGGCGCCAAAAGCGCGAATGAGGTGAGTTGAAGTCAAAGTGAATTAATTATTTCTTTCACCTACCTTCTAAGTTACATTCTTCTAAGGTCCCAGTCAAATAGAAGCCCAGATTGAACACGACTCAACTCGGTATTTATTCAGTTAACAGCTATCTAACCATTAACAAAGAGTCGTGTTCAGTCGTGTTCAGTCGGGGATTCTTTGTGACTGGGGCCTAGCACTCTGAAATTTAAGACAGGGAAAGTGGGCAGCGTGAAAAAAATGAACGTCCCTCTCATGCCTGTTAATCAGCAAATTCATTTCAGAGGAGAATAATAGAAAATGGTGATATCTTTGATATGCTACAGAATAGGGGAGAACGGGTCTAGATCGCTCACTCTTTACTAAAGTTGCTGTACAATCCGCTTTGCCAGTCTAAACAGTGCCCAAATGTCTTTATTTGATCAAAATGATTTGTGGCTAACTACCAACCACATTTAGACCCCATCGGTCATCCCATTTTTTTTAATACTATAGTTTTGTTGATGTTGATGCTTTCTTTCGTGCTTGTGGTGAGACGAATCTATCCGGGCAAAAGTCCACTCAAGATCAATTCATGATCATGCGCGCACCGCAAGGAGGCTATGGGAGCGCTAGCAACCCGGGTCAGAGATAGGGTGTGCAAAAAAATTGCTTTTCAGTTTGCTCAGCTCAGCCCCCGGGAGGCGCCAAATTTTCTGTCAGCCCCTGGGGGACGCAAAAATGGAAATGAAGACCTGTTTTGTTTGTTGGGGGTTGTCAGTTCAGCTAAGATATCCAGGACGCCAAATTTGAGCTCAGCCCCCGGGTATCGAAATCCTGGGTGCGTGCATGGTGATCTTGACGTTCGTCTTCAAAATAGCTTATTTCGCCACATGTTAATGTCACTCAGCATGTCAAGGCAAGAATCATTTTATCGTGCTTTTTGTGAAGCATCATTTGGATAATTTAGATAAATGAAATGTCCGAGACAGCGGAAAACTGAGATCCACTTCAGGCAGCTTTGCAAATATCAACCTTGATGTGTTTCGTGAAGCCATTCATCCGCCTAAATTATTATATTATTATATTTCTTCTTAGAAGGTGCTTGTCGATAACCCCTTAAATACGGTACCACGCTAATTACCTCTGGTAAAGGTCTCTAGGCGCTCTACAATTAATACAGCACATTTACCCTGGCTTTAGCAACAGCAGCTTGTGAGGTGCTCATGCAGTTCAAGTAATTTATTCCCACCAGGTACACATTCACCCCCCCCCCCCCCCCCCCCCGGTAGAGTGCAGCACAATGTGGATAAATTTCTTGTTTAAGGAAATTGACGCCATGGATGGGACTTGAACCGCGGACCTCTGCACTACATAACGGCCCTTGATTATTTTCTTATAAGATTGTTCACTCATGCTGCGTTTTGCACACGGGCTAGCTAGATAACTAACAAATATCACCTGTAAATTATGTCACTGAACAACCCTCCGTTGATAAGAAATATATTCTACCCTCACTTACCTGCTTTAATATTATAATTCGTCCGTATTTTCACGAAGTGACTGGAGCCAGAGGGTATTGTTTCACGAAATGAGTTGCAAATCCAATGAAACGTGTAAATTGGCGTTATGTCAGGATTACCCTTTGGCTTCCGTCACTTCGTGAAAACACGAACGAATTATGAGCTATCCCACTGTGTAATTTACCACGGGACAAACATAATGGCAAGGGAGGGTACTTTTCATGAGGGGGAATAACTGTTTTTGTTGTGTTTATAGTTTAAATGATGTAGATGATAACGGGATCAATGCACTGTGAGCAGAAGATTCAAATGATTAGGACAAAGTAAGCAACTTACATTCAAGCATTTACAATAGCTAGATGCACACAAAAGGAATTCCCTTTCCTCTTATTCTGCGGGAAAATGTCGAACAGGTGTTGCGTCTGTTCAGTGAATTAATAGGAAGGCTACTTTCTTTTTGGTTTGCACAAAGCTTTTATTGTGAAGTCTGTAATGAAGCTATTTACTTTGTCCAATTCCCTTATCCTCCTGCTCACATTGATGATTTGAATCAGTCCAATAACCCAGTATACACTCTTTAAACAAAATGATGCAAGTTGGATATTTTATACTGTACCATGCACGCATTTCGTTTGGTGCGTTGGGGCTTGGTAAGGCACCGACCCGGCGCCTTTTTTATTCTTGTTCATGGACGGAAGCGCCAAGTTTCGAAGTTGGTTGGGCCCCTAATGATAATGATAATGACAATAATGATAATTATTATGATAGTAATAACAATAATGACAACAATAATAATAGTAATACATGTAATTTATACAACGCACATAATTATCCGCTCTGCTGAGTGCTCAAGACGCTTTCCATTATTATTGCCCTAGCTTTAGCTCGTCACCACCAACGCTCGAGAATTCCAAGAAATATTTCATAAATTCCTGTCAGGTACCCATTCACCTAAACAGCGTCGTGTGCAGCATAACGTTGATGAATTTCTCGCAGACAGAAATTAGAAACATGGGTGGGATTCAACTCTCAGGTTGAAAGGCGATAGTCAGAACCACAACACTAAGCCCCCTCCACTGGGTTAGGAAATCGCGGCTGTGGAGCCTTTCGGAAAGTTTTTAACTTGCTCAGGAATCTGTGATAGAAATGTAAGCAGATCATGTAAGCTGTTTATGATAATAGTGAAGTTTTTAAGGAAACATTGGCTCCTAATACGAGAAAAGCATAGAAACCTCAAAGAACCTTCTTTTCTAGGAGTGTTTATTGAAGCTGAGCGAAGACGTGCTTATATATTTATAACAGTTACCCCCAAATGTCATTGTTCAGAGGGCAAAAGTCTGTCTTCTTACATAATGAGCTATAAAAAGTTCCTTTTATGAGCAAATTAATGATTAGACCCAAGAATATTTGCTCTAGTTTTAGTATAGTCTCATCTTTTTGTTTCAAATTGTCAAGTGTATCATAGTCCTCCCGTTTGTGAATTACATAAAGGATGTTTGAGAAAGTGGTCAATTTCCAACAAACTTTTTGTGCAAAATTTCAACATTTCTAAAATCGTGTTGTAAGCTGCGTACATCGGAAAGCCATGTATTTGTCGTGAAAGTTTCGCGCCACAATAGCCAATCGCTTAGGAGTCTGAATACGGGGATATAGCTGAGTTAATTCGTCCAACCTCGCGATCGTTTTCGGGCCTCTTACATAAAACCAAGTTTGTTATTAATCGCAAACTTTAGTACATGATTTCCCATAGACTTGCGATTGATATCGATCGTACGATCGATTTGGCAGCTTTATGTTACGGGGCCCTGGATAATATTGACAATCACATTGTGTGTATGTTATGCAAATTGCAGTTCTAGATATGCATTTGCCGGTTAATTCATTAGCTATAGCTTGTCATCAGTTTAGATCAATTCCGGCTCTTAGTACACGAGTGACGTCGCTCGACTGAAGTCGTACAAGATGGACGAGTTCTACGATGTCGGTACGTTCACGGCGTGGGACTACGTTATCCTTGCGATCTCGCTCTCGATCTCCGCGGGCATCGGCGTCTTCTACGGCTGTACGGGGACGAAACAGTCGACGACCAGGGAATTCCTACTAGCCGATCGTAACATGAGTCCTTTCCCTGTATCCATGTCCCTCATTGCCAGTTTCATCTCCGCGATCACTGTACTGGGGACGCCGTCGGAGATGTATTTGTATGGTTCAATGTTTTGGCTCTTTTCCTTCGCATATATTGGATCGGGGTTCGTCGCGGCGATCTTCATGCCGATGTTCTTTCGACTAGGCGTCACAAGTGCAAATGAGGTACCCTCTTTTTTCTGAAAATGAGTATGGTGATAATAGTAATAATAATAATAATAATAATAATAATAATAATAATAATAATAATAATAATAATGATAATAATAATAATGATAATATTAATAATACTTTTCTAACGATAATAACAGTTGATTATCTTGATGGCTCAATGTTTTGGATTGTCTCCTTCGCCTATACCATATGTCCCAAAAAAATGACAACGGGGCTTTCAGGATTAATAACTTTTGAAAATGAATATGAAAATGAATGCGGTTTGGCATGTCGAACATATAACTATTCACCTATATCTGGTGAAATCTCAGGGGATTTGCTTCAGTGGTTACAAGGAAATGAAGCTTTTTGTAGCGGATGTCATAAATCCGTTCTGCACAAGTTTCTTTTATCTTTTATCTTTTAAACCCCAAAGCAGTAACATTCCTTTTGAGCAATGAGTCGTGGGAAGTTTAATAACCATTGTGCACGTCTCTATCCTCACAAACTTGTGCAGAACGGAATTATGACATCCGATACAAAAAGCTTCATTTCTTTGTAACCACTCAAGCAAATCTCATGAAATTTTCACCAAATATAGATGAATAGTTATATATTTGACATGCCAAACCGCATCTTTTTTTATATTCATTTTCAAAAGTTATTAATCCTGAAAGCCCCGTTGTCATTTTTTGGGGACATATGGTATTGGGTCGGAATTCGTCGCAGCGATCTTCATGCCGATGTTCTTTTGGCTCGGTGTCACAAGTGCGAATGAGGTAGCCTCTTTTTTCTGAAAATGATTGTAATGATAGTTATAATGATAGTATCAATCATAGTATTAATATGATGATAATGTAAATTATATATATTTGTCAGTGTTTTGTACCTTGCATTCGCCTATATAGAATTTTGATTTTTCACAGCGATCTTCATGCCGTTGGTATTTCGTCTCGGCGTCACAATTGCGAATGAGGTAGATTCTAATAATGATAATAGAAATAATAATGATTTCAGCAATAGTAACACATTAGCCACTGTCACCCAGGTGCTAATTGGATACCGGTAGGAAACAACCGTCTGTGGTAGGATTAGCGGTGCGCGCCTTACAAGCGACTTGCTATGATACCAATGACCGGGTAATACTAATGTGAAGCGCTTTGGTCAGTTTCAATGGGAACTGTTACTGCGCATATTATCATTATTATTATTGTTAAGTGCTATTATCGGGATTCTAGGTAAGGTTGGTCATAGTCACATCGCCTCGATTCAACCCGATTCAACGTGGAGGCGTCGTGGTGTAGTGGTCATGACTCTCGCCTTTCAACCAAAGGGTCGTGGGTTCTAGTCCCACCCATGGCGTTAATTTCCTTCAGCGAGAAATTCATTCACATTGTGCTGCACTCAACCCAGGTGAGATGAATGGGTACCTGGTAGGAATATTTATTCCTTGAAACGCCAAGTGCGCTAATGAAGTGGCTGCCGGGCTAAAGCAAGGGTAATAATGCTGCAATTGTAGAGCGCTTAGAGAATTCTTGATAAAGAGTTGATAAGCGCTCTATAAAAGCCGTTCATTATTATTATTATTATTATACTTAATCCAGTGGCGTACTCTATGACCTGGATTATGTACCCCTCTATGTTCATGGGCTGTCAGTCAGGTCACAGAAGAAACAACTGGGCTAACACTTGTTTTACATGACCCAGTTAAGCTGTACACAAACAAGGTCCTGATAGCCTAATAACCGTTATTTGGTGAAGCCCTATTACCTCCTAGAATATCTAAGGACTTGTAAATGTTTGCCATGACGATTAATTCCCCAAACCTGTTATCTACATGTTTCGACTGAAATGACCCATTTACAAGTAGAATCATCGCTTTTTTAATGTTTTGGTTTTGATAATGATATTTAAAAAATAGAATCATCAACATGATATCTTTTAAAGGTTGCTGAGCATGGTATTTTCAATGTCATAAATTCGACCGTGTTTTCACCGCATAACCGTTGCTACAATGTATTGTTACTTATATTGATTGTAGTTACACGCTTTCAAAGTGTTCTGCTTTAAATTGAACACGCGTATGAATACGATTCCAATTTCTATTGTTGCTATGTCGGGAAGTTATTTGTCTTCATACAAGACAGTCGTTTGGCTACCGTAACTTCGTGAAATCAGGGACGATTTTTAGACAGAACTTTGTCTTGTGATGTACACGAAAGCAAAACCACTTGTCTTGTTACGTAACGAAATTTTGGCACCTTTGTTTTTATGGTCGAACCAAGCATTATTTGATCTGCGGATTGTTATCAGACATATAAGCAGTAATACATAGAAATGAAGGATATAACTCATTCAGCTTAGTCATTATTTGTGACATTTTGCTGAAAATTGATCTTACAAAACCGGAATGATTAAAGCTCTCTGACGTGTGTTTAATTTGGTAAGGTGGTTTTTGGAGAATTTACTATCGCGGGCAAGAACGTTTATACGTTGCAGTCGTGTTTAGGAAATCACATATGTTTAGCAGTATAGTTAACTGACGTCAAATGATACGAACTCATAGTGAATTCTACGACACAGAGAAATAATCTTACAAAACTCGAATCATAAAGTCTCTCAGCTAAGCCTCTGTCGCGTTTTTTTTTTTTATTTACTACGGTGGTTTCTGGTTAACTTAACATCGGAAGAAGGAACGTTTGTACCTCGCAGTCGTGCATAGGAAAGCACATATGTTTAGCAGTGACAGTCAACTGAAATCAACCAATACGAACGCATAGTGAAATACACGACAGAAAATGGCACCCTACTACGATGTTGGTACGTTCACCGCGTGGGACTACGTTGTCCTGGCCGCGTCCCTCGGGCTATCGGCGGGCATCGGGCTCTTCTACGGCTGTACGGGGACAAAACAGTCGACGACCCGGGAATTCCTGCTCGCAGATCGTAACATGAGCCCGTTCCCCGTGGCGATGTCGTTGGTCGCAAGTTTCATCTCCGCAATCACCGTTCTGGGTACGCCAGGGGAGATGTACATCTATGGGTCGATGTACTGGATCTTCGCGTTCGGGTACATCGGCGCGGGATTCGTGACGTCATTGACCATGCCCATATTCTTTCGTCTTGGTGTCACCAGTGCAAACGAGGTATCGTTGAATTATGATTGGTAATAATAATAACATTTATACAGGGTGTCCAAAACATATTATGTCTCGGCAAAATTAGATTCAGGATATTCTTTACCCGAATATTGAATAATTAAATTCATATAGCGCTAAATATGAAATGTTTCTACGTGCTCTGTTTCATTATTACCCGGTTATAGCACGGCTACCTTAATTGGCACATCTCTGCATTCTGGGATTGTTTTTCCTATAGGTACGCATTCTCCTCACCTGGGTTTAGCGCAGCACAGTGTGAATGAATTTCTTACCGAATGGTGAGACTTGAACCATGGACCTCTGCACGAAAAGCGAGAGTCAGAACCACTGGGCGCTTCTTGCATGTAAAGGAATAAATTACCTGTCGGTACGTATTCACATCACCTGGGGCGAGTGCAGCACAGCGTGGATAAATTTCTTGTTGAAGGAGATTGACGCTATGGGAGGGGTTTGAACTGTAGACTCTCCAGTTGAGAGGTGGAAGTCAGAACCACTTCACCACGACACTTTTACGTTTAACTACAATAATGCAAATATCTATACCGCGTGTCCAAACAATATTTCTCAAAAAAATAAAAAGTGTTAAGGGTATTTTCACCCGACTAGAATAGAATAAGCTTCTATTTCAACAAAATCGGTCTAGAAATTCAAGAATTATGACTCATTTGTGGAGCAATATCAGATGAAAATTATGAACGCGATGGGGGTCCGAACCCCCCCCCCCCCCCCCCCCCCGAGTCAGAGATAGGACGCGCAATAGTTGTCGGAATAGAAGCGCGAAAAAGGTGAAGAAGAAAATTGAATTACCCAAATATTACTTACGTAAGCAAGTGAGCGGCCGACCTTTAACGGTACCATCAAAAAGACTTATCTGGAACAGGGCCGTCAAACCTTCTCGACCGGAGGCGCTAGGCAGGTAGGCTAATAATTCATATAACATTGGAATACAGCGCGCGCAATAATGTAGTGTCGAGCTAAAACGAATTCGTCAATGGTGATTATTTGACATTGTTTTGAATGTTATCCAAAGGTCTGAGAGATTTGATGGTCTGCCATATTATCGATAAGTTATGCAACTTGTAAAATTATCATTGTCTGAGGAGCGGGAATCAAAGTCCAAAATGTCTTCCCCGATGGGGATTTGCAACGAAGCTCGGACAATGCCTTGCAGACATTGTAAGGGTCACTCAGAAATCGCGACGTTGACAGCGTTCGCGTTGCAAAGCTAAAGCCCAGTATAATATGGTATCACGTATACCACGGTGTGACAAACTTTTGATCCTCGATGATGGATTTGAAAATATACTTTTTCACGTGATAAACTTTTAGCCAATCATATGCTTAGATTCATAGTATGTGGAATATAACATATTGTCATCTTAGTAACAATATATTACAATGAGAATGTTATGCATATTTAACAATTTCAATCTGGAACAATAAGATAAAACATCAGATTTTGTTTTGCAATGATGCAACAGTAAAATGTAATGCGTTTGCTTTTGCACTGGTCAGGATGCTAACATTGATGCCTACCGACCCGACGTATTCACAAATTTCTTTGCATGCAAAACTTTAAATGTGTAAGAATTTGGGAGTGGATTTTCGCATGTATTCTAACTTGTTTTATTTTGAAAATGCGAATCGACCTTTATTCCTACGGAGAGCTAGCTGAATGGCGGCCAGCAAAGCCTGGGAATATGAAAGAAGCTTCTGATGGTATGTGTATTGAGTGCGAATTCCCTTTCATTTTGCATATGGGCGGTGTGCGAGTGACGAAAACGACACACGATCTTATCTTTATTTTGCGATAATCGAACCTATTATTGGTCGATTTCATTCAAATAAACTTTGAATTTACTCTAATTTGTTAGGGAAATACTGTAATACGTGCATACTGCATCTCACAAAGTAATTTGATATCTGAACCGCCATCTCTCCAAAAACTAATGTAACCATTTAAATTATTAACAATGTTTAAGATGTTAGAAGTTCAATCAAATGTTTGTTAATTGAACTATGATTGAACTTCAACAAAATGTGAAAACAATAGGGCTCCTCTTCATGAATGATGTCGAGCACATTCATATCACCTGTCGATTCATCAAAAATCAGAAAATTGTGCATTCAAAATTAACGACGAAGAATGTTATCAATTTCAAGTACAAGATTGTCGCGATATGATACTTGACCTCTTGATACATATTTGAAGCTTAATCGGTTACATAGTTCAGGTATTCTCTATTCCAGGCTTATATATTTCAAATTCTCAACATACAGATTTAACCAAATTTGACAATGATAATACAAAAATAATAGAACAATAAATGGTCACTTTGAATATCAATATAAACAGGGGGAAGAGAATGTGAAGGAACCTAAATAAAAGCATACTTGTAAACCAAAATATTACATATCCTCCAATTACATGATATTTTTCGTTTCATTCATTTTATTTCATATTCTCAATATAAAATATGAGGATGATAACACAAAAAAACTGAAAATTATAAATGGTCAATTTGAATATCAACAGGGAAAGGGGGGAATATGAGATGAAGGAACCTACATAAAATCCTGCTTGTAAATATCTAAACCACAGAAAGGAATGTAATATAATTTAAAGAAACCTTGTCGTTGGGTCAACGAGGCAGTCC
Source organism: Temnopleurus reevesii (assembly GCA_036244855.1). Classification (NCBI taxonomy): domain Eukaryota; kingdom Metazoa; phylum Echinodermata; class Echinoidea; order Temnopleuroida; family Temnopleuridae; genus Temnopleurus; species Temnopleurus reevesii. Next base: position 40,753 of record BQKZ01001820.1, on the reverse strand, counting down.
GTCTAAAAATCCATTGCATACTCTCCATAAAGTATTGTACTTTATTCAAAATTAAAAAAAAAGGATAAATTTTATCACACAAAAGTTTCATCTGCCGGCCCTTTCTAGTCACTTTCATAGTTTCATTGATATATATTCTGTTTTAGCAAAGGTGTGAAATAACACGAATTTATTATTTAATACGTTGTAGAATCGTATATCCAATTCATATTTCATGACTTACTAGCTTGGTTTGATTCCGTTTCGTTTCGTTTCCCGTAAATTAAAAAGCAACTCAACATACAAAGAAAATCAGTATAAATGAATACATACAAAACTGAAACAAATAGAATAATTGAAATGATAAAGCTACGGTTGGAGCACTCCATTCAGAGCCTAATGGGTCTGCTCTTCCTGGAGGTCCATAAAGAAAACATATGAATTATACATAAACAAGGTGGTTACGATTAGGTTTTTTGTTACTGAAAAATTGTTGTTCCTTGAAAGAAGACTAGGGAAAACTAGATTATAATCAATTAAGAGATATGAATATGAATATGAGTCCATTTAATCTGTATATATTACAAGTAGGTCTAATTCATTGGAGTCATAAGACATCACACGATTCGTGTCTCAACGATCAGCCGATTCCAAGAGTATTGGAAGCATCCAGTTCACCAAATATTTCACAGTGTTGGACAGACTTGGAAAAAAACGTGGTTAGGAGATCATGGTATAATTATTTCCGTAGAGTCTACTGGATCCAATTGCGGATGCTCTTTTGAATTACGACTTTAGATCAGCACTGGATCACGATCGTGATGTTCGCTACATAGCCATTCAGAAAGCAGAATGGTTACTGTTCCGTGTCACCTTTAGTTCCTTGAAAATCTTTCTCACTCTGATGAACGTATTCCGTTCAGGATTCACGCATCTGTTTCACCTTGACATCATCCACAGTTCACTTAACCCATTGTCTAATGAATTCTGTATTTCCCATAGACTTGGTGCAAGGCCCTAACCAGTTCCAGTAGTCAACGGGATATGGTACTAAACTTATAAGAGGCTTATATATCAATAGACTTTACATACAGAACTTACCGTCGGGGAAACTCTGTTGGATACCTTCTGGTTGAAGATATTTACCAACTTCTGGATACTCTGGTCTGTTTTATCGTTTTTTGCAACTCTGGAAGATCATCCGAAGCGTTGGATATTTGCATTTATTGATAGATTAATATTTCAAATAGAAATATAGCAAACCGATATCGTAATCTGAGTCTCGGCAGACAGAGCATCCTGCAAGACATCAGCTCTATAATTGATATATTGTGTCCCTGGATAACCCTGATAATTTCTTCTTCTATACCTATGTATCTTTCGAATTTGTGTTAAGGAATGCATAGAAATATTTGAAGTCCGTCAAATAAACCAAACAGCAGGAAGTGTTTGTACATCGGGACTTGATTATCAAAGATCAAAAACACTCATATCCCTGCAAATGCATCTCTTGTCATTCTAAGCCTTCTTAGGATGCCAGGGTGCCTTCCTACTGAACAAAACACACTTCCGTTATAACCGAGTCCACGAAAAGCCACTCGTTTTAAAATTTGGGCTTTACAAAGGAATTCTTGATTCTGTAATCGGTGTATTCAGCAATTCAAGAAACCCAAATAGGCCTATATGATTGATAGGTTTCGGTTCTTTAAGGAGGCGTCCAAAGAATTATTTTTTCAAAGCTTTTCAATGAGTCTTGCAACTCTACTTTTTCAAGACTACTGCATTCTAAAGAAAGTGGATCAAGGAACTTCCGAATATACCCTTCTAGAAAATTATTCACCTCAGTTTTGAAGATATCCAGGAAGTTTGGGAAGTTCTGTTACCTTTGGACTTGTCGGGACATTAGTGGGGGTTCCGGTACACTTGTAAGGTCTGCTATTTCTGGATTCTTTGATTCTCTAGTGGGGTCAAGGACACTTTGGAAGACTGCTTTTCCGCAATCCATGGTTCTTGAGCGTGGCGATAGAGGACTTTAAAGGAAATACTGCTAACTCTGAATAGTCAAGGAATTGCTGTAATTTCTCCGCTGGTGAAGGAGTAGCTGAGGAAAATGACGGACTACTACGACGTCGGAATCTTCACAGGACCGGACTATGCCGTATTCAGCTGTTGTCTGGCCATCTCTGCCTCTATCGGTCTCTACTATGGCTGCACGGGCGGGAAACAAAGCACCAACGAAGAGTTCCTTCTAGCAGACCGAAACATGCATCCATTTCCGGTTTCGCTGTCCCTGATCGCTAGTTTCATCTCGGCCATTACGGTGCTTGGGACTCCTGCGGAGATGTACCTTTACGGCACTATGTTTTGGCTCTTCGCGTTTTCGTACATAGGGGCTGGGCTTATGACTGTCTTGTTCATGCCTGTGTTCTTTCGGCTGAATATCACGAGTGCGAATGAGGTAGGTTATGCTCTAAGAATGAGTGGGCAAGGGTTTTGGTTTGGAACAGCCCCTGTGGCCTTCCCAGTCATGGCTACAGGCTAATACAAATGGGTTAACAAACCTTCGCGAAAAGTTGCAATCTGCGGCAAATCTGAAATGATTGCACTCTTTTGATATACACACTCAGCAAGAAGAGTATATAAAGGATACACACTACGGAGAATACTGCAATATTATACCTTTTTTACAGTCTCGAATATTATGTTATGGAGTCATTATTTGGTATCCTCGTAAGTCGTCATTGTTCATGCATGGGAGCGTTTCACGATGGAATAATTTGGAACTACTAGTAATCGATCACACATCCACAAAGGTGCGGGTTCGAATCCAATGAGCATTCCGCAGAGTGCAGAATCATGTTCGCACCTACGGAGGCTCGACTGTTGCCCCCCCCCCCCCCCCCCCCCCCCCCCCCCCTCTCTCTCAGCAAATCTGGCGCCCCGTGGATGGCTAATCTGCGCTGACAAGCAGAAATTAAGATCAAAAGTCTTCACCTCAAATTTAGCGCCCCGGGTGAGGGGCAGGTGCGCTGAGAAGCAAAAGGGGGAAATAATAATGAATATATACATGTATAGCGCCTTTTAAAGCACAAGTACAGTTTTGGTAAAGATGAAGAATTGTGAATTTTGGGGATATTTATCATGACATGTAATTCTTATACACATTTTTAGACCATAGCATATTTTCTTACGAACCGATTCTTTTGAAAATTTGAATTTGACCGTTAAATCATATTTAGCGCCCTCTCTTGGTTATAGCATTATTTTGCTCGTTATCGAGCATATACAAAGTTATTTCCCAGATTTGACAATAGAAAAGTATAGAGATATACACAACAATTAAATTCTTAAATTTTCATCCAATTCTGAGAATGGGAAGTTGTCCTTTATCAAGAAAGAAAATATTTCAGGTTATAGCTTTTCCAAAACTCGTTCATTTTTTACACAATCTTTTGTGTAATATGTTTAAGATACTATATTTCATTTCATATAGTTTTGAAGATAAAATCTGGTGATGAAAATATTCCCTTTTACCAAAACTGTACTCGGACTTTAACTCTTCATGAAGAATTCCCTAAGCGCTTAACAACTACAGCATTATTACCCTGGCTTTAGCAGGTCAGAATCTCCGTTGGACCCNCACTATGTTTTGGCTCTTCGCGTTTTCGTACATAGGGGCTGGGCTTATGACTGTCTTGTTCATGCCTGTGTTCTTTCGGCTGAATATCACGAGTGCTAACGAGGTAGGTTACGCTGTTAGAATGATTGGGCAAGGAATTAGGGTTGACCTTTTCACTCATGGTCTCTCAGGCCATGGCTATGACAGCCGGTGTCATAATATTTCATTGGTTTTGGGTTCTAGGCAAGTGATTGGATCTTTCAGAACGAAATTGACCCGTCGATTGGATCCTCATACTCCAAGCAAATGTCATTCTGCGACTAAAGGCCCGAGCACACCAAACACGGCACGGCACCACGGCACGGTTTTTACGCGATATCTTGGTTGTTATTGGCCAGCGCGCTCCTCCGCGCAAAGGATGTTCAACAATTGGCCAATCACACGGGAGATATCGCGTAAAAACCGTACCGTGATGCCGTGCCGTGTTTGGTGTGCTCGGGCCTTTATCCTGCTATGTAGATCAAGATTTTCCACCAAATAATAATAATAATAATGAAGGGCTTTTATATAGCGCTTATCAACTCTTCATGAGAATTCCCTTAGCGCTTTCCAATTGCAGCATTATTACCCTGGCTTTAGCCCGGTATAGCCACCAGCACACTTGGCGTTTCAAGAAATACATATTCCTACCAGGTACCTATTCAACTCACCTGGGTGGAGTGCAGCACAATGTGGATGAATTGAAGGAAATTAATGCCATGGGTGGGACGCGAACCTACGACCCTCTGGTTGAAAGGCTAGAGTCATGACCACTACACCACGGCACATTTGAATAATGCTTTGAATAATTTCCAAAAATACCAGTTCAAACAGGGAATCACAGACACTAAGAAATAAGGGTGCCCAAAGGATGGAAACCTCCGCGGAAAGGTGCGATCTCTGACAAAACCAGAAAAGGTGCAATATTGCACCCTTTTGATGACACGCTCAGCAAAAACAACAGATACTTAAACGGTGCAAAATACTGGAAGGGGGGCACTATTTTACCTTTTGATAGCCTCAAGTGGACACTGTGTTATCATATGGGTTCTTATTTGATATTTTAAGTCGCCATCGTTTTTGGATGGAAGCGTAGCACGATCGGATAAGCTAGAACCAAGCGATCCCATATCCACAAAGACATGACAGACATGGGTTTGATTTTTCACCAGAAGGTTGCAATATCACACAAAAAAGGTGCTCCGAGTGTCACATTTGTTTGCACCTTTTTGAGAGCTGACCTTTTTTTCTTTCTCGATAGTAAATGTTTATATTACTATGTCATACTTTTAGATATCCTTAGAGTTATAGATGTCAAAAGGCATCAAATATTTAAAGCGGTTTCGCGATGATTTGATATTGTAAATTAATGCTTTAAACTTCTAGACCACGAGCGTATAATCATTTTCTTTTTTATTTATCCATTATATTCTTGTGATGCACGACTGAGTTTTTTTCAGTAATATATTTTCCCTTTATCCAAAAAAATCACCTCATATTTTACAGATTTCCAAGATGCGTGCACTTTTGTTCGAGGATATACAAGCTTTTTGTTTGTTTGAATTTGTTTGAATTCATCGAACTTCGGACTTAGACAAAATCGATACAGACTTTGCCTACCGCATTTTCGTTATCAAAACACGGCAAAAAGTAGGCCGCCTCTTCTTTTCAAGGTGTTAGCTTCCAATGATGCAATTCGACAAAAAAAATATTCTACATAACTACAAGCTAGCTTTTTTGTAAAGATGATACTATGGTCCTCAATGTTTAAAGATGCAATAATTTAGCATTTATAATTATGATCGCCCGGCTGGACGTTCATCCTTCTTCTTCAACGCGCGATGCAATGATATATACTTGTAGGGAGCTTCGGCGAGTATGGTCTTTTCAATAGCCTGAAGCCACGTAGGCTATTATCTAAGTCTATTTTTACTCTTTTGGGATAGTTTACTGTTTATTTTATTCTGTCACACTTTCTATCGGAATGATAATTCTCCAGTCTCAGAGAAACTTCTACTTCTTCCTTCTTCTTGTTATTCTTCTACTACTACAATTATTACTCCTACTACCTCTACAACTACTTCTACTTCTACTACTGGTATTATCACTACTACTAACAGTACTACTTCTAATACTACTACTTCTACTTCTACTATTGCGATTAGTAGTAGTAGTAGTAGTAGTAGTAGTAGTAGTAGTAGTAGTAGTAGTAGTAGTAGTACTACGAAGTACTACTACTACTACTACTACTACTACTACTACTACTAATTCTAGTAGTAATATTACTACTATTACTACCACTACTACTAATAATAATATACTTTAATCATTATCATTGTTATCTTTAATGCTACTACTTCAACAACTACTAATATTACTGCTACTGTTACCATTGCTACTTCTACTACTTCTACTTCTACTACTGCTATTACCACCGCTACTACTACTACTACTACTGTTGCTGGTAAATGATATCTTTTTGTTTCTATCCTGATGTAAAATGACATTCACACAATTGTGTTTTCATTACTAGTTTTCAAAGTTGTATATTGCAACAATCTTGGAGAAAACACGTTTATCATTGTACCGAAAAAACACCTCTATCCAGACCTATTATAATGCGGGCGTGATTCTGTATGAAGTTGGACTTTGATTTAAAGATTGAGATATATTTCCCTCATTTTATTTGCTTTATCAAGCTTCTTTTCCTAGTCTCCTTAATCAATATTTGTTAAGTGATGAAAGGTTATAGCCCATGCTCCTTCCACACTTGAAATAATTTGCACACTCTTTTTCAAGTTGTTCTAACAGAGCGTAAAACAATAAATATTATTGAGTAAAGATTAAAATTGAAGTGTTAGAAGTCATAGACTCCAGGAGACATCAACAAATAGAAAGATATAGGCCAATATGATCTTACGATTGTTTACTTTTGCTGTCTTTTGAGTGAAGGGATTTTTTTAGCTTTTCTGCCCATTGTTTATTTCGATATATGTATGCTTTTTTTTAATGTGTGTTAAATATAATTTTTTGTATATTGGGTGAGATAATATTTGTCAAGTTTTAATGAATCAGTTTTACACTATTTGTATGCACTTTAATCGCTTGTCCAAGGGATATTGGAGGCAGCATGATTATACGTGTGTATCAATCTGTGTGTATAATAATTGTATGGAATTTAAACAGCCTCGGCAGTCCTTTGATTTCTATCTCCTGAATTCCGTAATCGTCACCATTATGCGTTGGTTCGAATATATATTGGCTTGTTTTAATCTTAAGTTCTATTGGACAATGGTCAGAGAGGGTTGTGAGTGGCAAAACATGAAAAAATATTGATCATACAATGTACTGTCTACTATGGCATAATTACCTACAAACATGCGAAGAATGATGCCAAAAAAGAATAAAAGTTATCGATCATTCAGATTTTCATTCTGGATCATCCTGGAATATATTCATGCAGTATATTTTTGCGTTTGGTTTATTTTTATGTATAACAGTGCTTTCGTTTAAAAAAAAAATTCTCATCTGTCAGATCCTAAAAGCTACGCTAAATGGTTGATAATCTAATACATAGACTAATTAATAGGCTTAAAAATCAATGTCTAGTGCTCCAATAACTAAAATTGAAAATATGACCTGCATATCATTTAAGTACAGTGCAATAAAATTATGGAACTTAATCCCAACCGAACTTCAAAATATCTCATCCATATCATAATTTAAGCGATCATATAAGAATATGTTTTCTGTATAAGCCATTTATTTTCGTACAATGATCTTCATTGTTTGATTTTCTATGAGCAGTGTTTTGCAATCTTTGTACTACTAGTTTCTTTTAAGTTTGTATTTCTATCGGCATTTTAATTGTACTTGATCAGGATCTTGATGTAAAACAGCTTTTGTTGATCTTGTTTTTATCCTGTTGAAATATATTCTAATAAATAAATAAATAAATAAATATACGGTAGGCTAACTACGCAGGAATAAAGCATC
>BQKZ01001819.1:64486-78401 GCA_036244855.1 Temnopleurus reevesii | reverse complement strand
TGTACACAAGACAAAACAAGACGGCAGGAAGAAATTCCTTGTAATGCGGAGCGCCGTAATGGCTGCCAGCTAGAGCCGGGTAATAGTGAGTGTAAAGCTTTCAGCGCCATGATCATCGATAAGGTGGACCTGTGCGCTATACAAGTAGCCACCATTATTATTATTATCATTATTAGGGCACCATAGCAAGTAACGAGGCCAATCACAGCAGTTGCCTTGTGTTGCCTAATGCTAATTCGAGCCCTGCTATTGAAATTGGGAATATACATCAAATATAGAAACCAATTGAAAATGATAAATTAAACACACTAGATGAAATAAGAGCTTGCTGTGGAAAAATATACAGTTAAGCATCTTATATTATACATTAAGCCAGGCCTGTTTTACTTCAAATCCCGACAATTATAACCTTTGCAAAATTCAATGAAGACTTTCGACTGTAAATCTTATTTTGTTTTCTCTAATTTTCACATTAAAATAAATTAGTACAATATCATACTGACCTGTTTTAGAATACCTATGTAGTCCCTTGCAAACTCTGATACAGCTAGTGAAATGTCATCGTCCTCATGGCCCAGAAACATGAAGAGAAGGGGTAGTTTACTATCTATGGCTTGTAATGTGCTAATGGCTCCTGCTGAATTCTTACTCTTCACCAGTCTGAAAAATAAAGGAATTATAAGACGCAACATTATAATAACATATAAATAATATAGACTTAGAATATTGAGTCAGAATATCTTTAAAACACGATTCTGTGTATCTAACATTCTTCACATTTTATATAATACTATTTTGGCTCTTACTGCTCTTCATTGTACAATACCTTTGAGCTCCTGAAAACATTGTTGTGTTTGTAATGTTCAATTGATTGTAATTTATCAAAGAGATATACATACACACTTCTGATATTATAAAACTTCAATATCTACTGAACACAAAGTGAACAAAATTCACAGAAATAAATTGACAAATTGACAGTCCATCTACATGAAGATAGGTATAGTTTTACGCACTTTCTGGCTTTCTACAATGTAACCTAGACCTCCCCCAATCTTACAGATTGAAACAAATAGATGATACTGCTCACAAAAAAGGGGAGGAAAATCGATTTTGAAACGAGTGAAAATCATATTCATTCTTCAAAAATCATAATGGTTGAATTTCAGGTATTAATTATTTCTTTAGGAGGGGGGAGGGGTGAGGACTATGAGAAATGTGTGCTATACCAAAATACTTTGTTCAAAAAAATCATCCTCCAAACTCCTGCATTACCTAAACAACACCCTGAGAGACAAGCACATCCAAAAGCCAACCTTGGATGATAATTTCATTTTGGAACACGATCAACATCACAATGACTTGTAACCAATCGATCATTAATCAACCTTGGGTATTAAGAACAGGTGGTCATACACATGGTGAGTATTTTCACCAGTTTGTTGGCTGAGAGATACTCACTTTTGCCATGAAGCGATGAGGTTGCAACCAATGCCGTTTGTAAGTTTGGACAACTTTGCTACAAAGTCAATATCTTCTTCCTGGAAAGTGAGAGAAAAATGATTACAGGTCAATATCAATATATTGCTAAATTTACATTTTTGTTTTAATCAAAGTGATATTAAAATGTTACATCATTTCAGTGGATAAAGGAATAGAGATTGAACACGATTTTTTTTATTTTAGAGTATATCCTAATTTGAATTATATCCAGTGTTTGTGGAGGCATCAGAGTACATTGGTTCTGATTCTCAACATTCAACCAGAGGGTAGCCATTTATTTCCAACCCATGGTGTTGATCTATTTCAGCAGGAAACATTCCACATTATGCTGCATTAAATCAAGTTGAGGTGAGTGAGTGCCAGTAAAAGAAATTCTTTAATTACAGCGAGCACCTAATATGATAGCCTTGTCACAGCTGGGTAATAATGCAGTGCCCTTAAAAATTATTTGTTTTAATTTTTTTTTTAATTTTTTTTTTTTTTTTTTTTTTTTTTTTTTTTTTTTGTTTTTTTTTTTTTTCACAAGATTATAAAACACCTATCCAGAGACATATAATTTGACCTTCTCTATTGATGGAATGACCATTGAGTCCTGCAATGTTCTGTCTGCACACTAATGCACCTATGGTTTTGATTGGCCAGCATGATTCAACAGCTACAAGTACTTTATTTCAACATTCTAGCAACATCTCCTTATTGTGGTAAACAATTTGTGCATTCCTGTCTAGATAAACTGCTACATACCCCTGATGGTGGTATGACTCCAGAATCCTGTAAGACTTTAGTGACTGACTCTACCAGCTCCGTCTTAGCAACAGGATCCATGCCTTTCTCAATGATCTCATGAAAGCAATCACAGGCACTCTCACGTAGCACATCGATGGATAGATGATGAAGGAGAAGGCCTACGAAGCGCTCGTTGGCTATCAAGCTGATATCAATCCATGAAACGTATACACCGACAACCTCAAGGCACAGACACGCTAGCTCAGGATTCGATGATTCATAGTTTTTCTGTTCAACATGATGATGAAATGAGAAAGAAAATTTTACAGGTTATAATGTACTAAAATGGGGGAACAAAAAAGTTAACAAAAGAAATTGTAATAAACTCTAATGATTATGGTATACAGTGTGAGATGTCAGATTAACAATAAGACAACTGAGAAATATTTTTGACAAAATGGGTTAATCAAAATTTGGGTTTTACACCCCCTCCCCCCTCTAATTTTATAATTTTAACATTAAAAAAAACATCATATATATTTGCAGTTACCCTTCATCATTTTTACATTTTTTATATTGTATCTGATAATCGATTAAAACAAATTATCTATCCGCATGAGAATATGTTCACATGATTTTGCCATAAGCCAACAACCTACACAAGAACGACAATTGTCCCGGGATTTCCGGTACACATAGCGCAATCTTGAGTTTTAAAATCCCTCTAGCTTTCTTTCGGTATTAGGGACAGGAAATGCGGAATATATTTTGAGACATTCTAAGTAATCCCCTTAAAACCTCTGAACAATTTCGACCTTGAACCCTGGAAATAGAACATTCCAACCACAAGGATTCCTTAATAAAGCCCTATTAATTCAGTACCTCGTTCACCAATACTTCATATACCTTCTGATAAAGTTAGAGGAATGTGTTCATTGATATTCAAAGAATATTACCCATGAGAAAGGATGTGTTAAAAAGCTGAAAAGATTAAAAAGAGCATTAGTTACAAGAAGATTCTGATTTTTAGTGACATAGTTTGGAATGCCTTTAGACACTGTGGTTACCTCTACTTTTAGTCACTAAATTTCATGTACATGCTTAAAGTTTATTTAAATTGTATCAACAGGTACAAAAAAATTGATATTATTCAGATGAAAGTCATAGAAATATATAGAGCAGGTGAACCCTATATAACCCCAATCATGTTTGCCCCTCATTTCTTCCTCGTTTGGCGAGATTTGACTCCAACAGCTACTCTAATTATTGCTACACCGTCAAACACCTCACAGACAGAAAGGAAGTCATTGAGAAAAGGAGGAAATTGAATTAGGCCGCACAAAAAACTCTGGCAATATGAATAGGAGAAGTGTCCATGGGTATGGCATGGGAAGGTTTATCACTCGTCTCTTCTGTTCATTTACTCCAAAGTGCGAGGGGAAGTAGATGTCAACTACTGTCTCGTTTTGCAGCTAAATTCTCTGAGTATACTGGAAACAAATTGCATATCACAATCTAATGGATAGTTTCCTAATTTTGTTTCCTGGGCACTTGATGAAAGATTCTGGTAATGAGAGCTTGTATCATGTACTAATACTGCTCTGATATCATGAAAGTAAATAATGCACTTATAAAGACCTTTTACAAATCTTTTGAACATCAGATATGCCACAAGGTGACTGTAAAATTTTCTCACTATTTAGACAAGCATCTCAAAAACATTTCATGAGAAGTGGCTTCTCTGTGATATGTTTAGGTGACATGAATTTATAGTAGCATCTTGGTAAGGATAGCTGTCTATGAATAAGGTAGCTTGATTAAAACAAAATACATAAAATCTCTCTTCTAGATCTGGAAAAAAAATCTTCCTTCCATCTACAATTCACAATGGAAAGATAGCTCGATACCAAATAAGGGGCCTGTAACATAAAAGAGATACGATTAATCTTGCAATTAATTGCATCTCTTTGGTACACATCTTGCCATAGACTTACGATAAATATTTATTGCAAGTTTAATAGCATCTTTTATGTTACAGGCCCAAGATCTTGTTAACAAAGTTGTTGAAGTATGTTGAATGCCATCTATACTCTTGATTAGGATAGTTGTCTATGAATATGGTAGTTGGACAAAAACACATTAATGATTCTCTCTTCTAGAACTGGAAAAAATCCTTCAATATATAATTCACAACATTGGAAAGCTTGATTCCAAATGAGATTTCATTAACAAAGTTTCTGAAGTATGTTCATTGCTATTTACATTCTACTTTCTTTAAAAATCTATGGCTGTGTTTATGGTTCAGATTGAATTTACTTGTCCCTTCTTCGGAAAAGAATGACTTAAAAATTGTATTGTCTGAACCAAAATAAATCAATAACTTCTCATTCTATCACCCATATAATAGTGTCAACTCTCGTAAGACATCTCAATGGGAAGAAGTTACTCTGTCCCCCCTGAAACGTTCAACCATGAGACATACTCGATGAATCATGATTTGGCAAACACGCACATGTCTTACTAATGTTTGCATCTAACATCTGTCCCAAGCCAATCTGATTGTATAACAGATGATGATCATTACATTAATTCTTCCTTTTTCGGAGACTGACCTCCTCTTACATAATATAGAGGTTACAAAGACACTCAGGGAACTGTATGTAGGTATGAGCAATCGACTTAGCGAAGGTTTGTAGAACAAGGCTTTGATGCAATACTGTAGTATGGGAAGTAAATAAGGTTAAATGAATTTCATGATGCTGGTACTTCATTTGTTTATTGATTCCTTAGAACCATTCTCATCATAATTGCAAAATCCTTTTTAATTAATATGTTACTCATATTTATAAAAGACATATTAAGATCATGCTCCCCTAAGGGGGTGTTGTACGAAAGTTGCAGTTGATCAGAACGTGCCAATCAAAATCATTCTTAAATGCGCATACCATACGCTAATGAAAATGTGCATTACAACTTGAAAAGTTGCAGTTGATTTGCAGTTGATCTTGAACAACATCCCCTAAGATGGTTAAGAAATAATCTAGAAATCAAAATAAATGAGAATATGAATTTCATATTTTCACTGAATTAAGAAAACCAGAAAAATTCCTTCAAATGTTGTAATTAAGTTTGATGTTGATCAGATTACCTTTGTAACATCAAATACTTACAAGTATCTGGAACCATGAATTGACAAGATCTTGTATGCACCTTTCCCTCATTTCATCTTTGAGTTGATTGTTACGCTGAGTTTCCTGCCATGAAAAATTTAACATCAAATATCAAATTATGAAGTTTTATTTTTAGATCAAAGATATGTACAAATCTATCTAAGTATATTTAAATAAAGATTATTTTGAAAATACATTTCAGTTCTTAACCAATGTCTGCTTGAAAAGGTGGATATCTCATCAGTATGAAAAGTATTATCATGATACCATAAGTAATCCAGTATCTGATATCTATACATGAAAATTATGTTGTGCAGAAACACAAGGGAAAGCAAAGCAATTCTCCAAGCAAAATAAAAAGAGATGGAGCGTCCAAATGAGTGAATCTCAGGGGACAAAAAAGGTAGTTATCTATCAAACATGGACCCCAGGATCTTGTTGCCTCTCTGTGTTCAATATACTCAAGATAGGATTCATTGTTATTCGACAGAAATAATGTCCTCTTTTTCTATCATGCAGGGACCTGATTATGAAATCTTGGTTTAGAATAGAAGGACAATTTGGATAATATAAATAAGTGAAATCAATTCCCCATACCTCTTGTGTATGTATGATCTCCCTATCAACGACCTCTGCATCAATGGCTAGCAGGACTCTGAGGTACATATCGACCGCCGATTCACCGACCTGTAGCATCTGGAGTAGGTCAGTGAAGAAGGTTGGCCATCTATGTGGGAAGTCATTGATGAACATCAGGGAGAACAGCTGAGCTGCTTTGTTACGCACAAAACTCTTCTCCTCCTGCGTAGCCATTGTCTGAAACATGAAGTGAAGAAATAAAGAAACACCAACCATAAGTGAATATAATGAATTCTTCATAGCTTCATAATCGATTGGGAATATTTACTGATCTGAAATGATGCACCTCCCTTTAAAATAGAATAAGTTAAAGATCGATACAATGACCAACATATTGGGGAAGAGTGCAAAAAAATACCTGAATTATTGGACTAATGTTTATCAAAATGACATCTGACATAGAATTTTATTTCCATGTAACTCCTACTTCTCTATTCTAAAGAGCCTTTGGATTGCATCCCATCTCTAAGGCAGCAAACTAGATGACTCCTCAACCGTGCACAGTCCAAATTTATGCTTCATCATAAATGGTTTTGAACCATGGTCTGAAACTCTATAGGGACGTTTCTAAAAAGTTGCGATAAACTGTGAGTATTGCATTTGATCTACAAGTGCCAATCAAAAGCACAGACAAACCTTTATTATGAAAAATTAAAATGAGCACTCCAATTTGCTATTGATTTGCAGTTGATTTGCAATCAATTGCAACTTTGTAGCAACATACTCTATGAATGTATGTTTGCTTGCACAGAATTTGATACGATACCATTTCTACATTTTGTCAATTTTCCATGGCTCTTTCATTTGTACAGAATTTTCGTGAAACTACAACTTTCCTCTTTCCTAAGTTTAAGATGCCAAGTTCTTTCCAAATAGAGTTGTGTATTTACCTGTACATGAAGCCATGTCAGCAAGGTTTGTTTCAAAAGCTGTTGATCAGCGGGATCTGCTGTCAAATACCTGGAAAATAAAGGGGAAATAGAAGGATATGTGCACGACATCATTCCTTATAAAAATGAGCAAGAAATACCTTATTTGTATTGAATATCAGAAAAAATAATCAAAGGCCTGCAATCCACCAAAAGCTGTCCGAGGAACATCAGAGACAAAATTTAACCAAGGACTTGAAGAGGTAGACTCTCATGATGAATTTGAACAAAATCCCTTGTGAAATGTGGTCTACAAAGCATAATGCTGTATAATGCTGCCACATACAAAGTGTGACGGACAATGCTGAAACATTTTACATGTCAAGGCCTGTCCATATCAATGTCTCTTTGACTCGGTTCACATATAAGGCTTTAAACCACTTCATGGAAATCAGTTTAACAGAAACTAGTTTAATAGCAGGTCCAAATCATTAGGACAAGCTGTCATGAAACTGGACTTCCAAACTGGTTTGGAAAGCCACCTTGCGAGGTAGATTTCTGTGACCAGGAACCAATTCAGCCGATAGCTGGAACGCTAGAGACTCATAAAGCGGCCTTAGGTTGTAAGTTTAACCCTGAATATGTCAAGCATTCTGCTGTGCTGTGCCTGCAGTATGCAGAGGCAATACAGAAGGTATTTGAACCCAGCTGTTTGTCCATCCTTGTAAAAACGGAGCCAATTTGCATGAAGTAGCATTGAAGCAGACTTGAAATCCAACTCCCAGGTCTCCAATCTGGGCAGTGTNAAAAAAAAAATCCTCAAAGAGCACTACACATATTCACAATGTAAAGCAGGTCATATATACTGAACAGAGGCCTGGATGTGCATAGTTAATGAGAAAAGGCTAATTCTAACAACAATTCGGCTTGTACATGTAATAACTTCAAACTGAAAAGCTTCACTATCCTATAGCTTCTGTCATCCCTATTTCAAGAAATCTTCTCAATTTAAAACTTCAAAGAACAGTAGATGCAGCTTCAATATCTCAAACATGAAAACATTAATATATGAAAAGATAAGTTGAGAATTACGTATAGGAGACCTACAAGTATATCTCATAAAATACATTTAATAACAACACAATGACCTTTGTAAGATAAATTAATATCAGCTGATCTCTAGAAAACAATGGAGTGAACTTTGCACTTATGAGTACCTTAATCTAAATATGGATGTGAAGATATTACAACACAACAGAGGTCACAAACCTAAAATCAATATTTTTACACAACAATGGTAATGCAAACTTTCTGTCACATGTTAGGCATGATCTGCTTGAAATGCTGGTTGAGAAATATGTGCTATAATAGTACCCATGGGCTGTACTAATAAGATTCATCAAAACTTGTCTATCTTACTAAGCAGAATGACAGCACTTTTCAATCACTCTAGTCATAAAAGATATTAGAATTAAGGTGTTTTGCTACAAATCTGTGATCAATTGTGAATCAAGTGCAAATCAGTTGCAAGTTGATATGTGCATATTCATTTGCACATGGTCTGAATTATTAACAAGATACACATGAAACAATGATTTTGATTGGCTCGTGCTGATCAAATGCAATTTGCAATTGATGGAAAGTTTGTAGCAACATAATCTATTTAGTTACATTAACTTCACCTTTCTATAAAGTAAATGCAATAATATAACTATGATGATACAAAGGAAGTGGGAAATTTTAACGACCAACTTCAGTTTCTACACTCCACACGTCTGCTCTAAGCAAACAATAAAAAATAACTAAAATTGCAAAATTTGAGTTTTCTCATGTTGAGAAGGAATTATGTTGGACTGAAAATGAAAGTACCATAATGTCTTGTTAAGAGGTAATTACAAGGAAATTTATAATGGCAAATTTTCTAATATCATTACTATTTCTAATACCTTTAATTATCTCTAAACAAGAGAAGAGTCAAATTCACATTCTCGCTTGCCTATCATATCATTCATACTTCATAAATTCAGACTACAGTCATTGTAAAGGGTTTCAATGAGTGATTCATTTTGATGGCCCATCATGTTCCTAAGCGATGAAGATCCAATATTTACCTTGTACAAGCTATAGAGTGTGCTATGATCTCAGCATACAGGACTTGTCGTTGCTCATCTGTCTCGGAGCAGAGCTTCGGATAAAGGGAGTTGAACTTATCGATAATGGGTGCTAGTACATTCCTCATTAAAATCAGCTTCTTCTGTGTAACAAAATATAAAAACAACAACAACAAAAAGATTATAGCACAGCCAGGATTCCTCAAATTCAAAATCTGTATCCCATTACTGTCAACCTAAAATTGTATTCTTTGTCCATTAAACAGTGTAAGAAAATATCAGTGGATGCCATTATTTATTTAGAACAAAATTATACAATTGTATATCCACATGTTATCTCAGAGAGTGTCTTATCATCTTATGGCAATGAATTGGGAAACAAAATCAATAACATTATATTGAATGGCTAGAGTTATGCAATTGGGTATAAACAAACTAAAATATCACAGCCAATAGTAAAAGGTGTTATAGGATACAGATGTAAAGCAAATGAACTGTTATGTTCTGAAATATTTGCCCACATCTGAAGATTTGAGACAAATCAATTTTTCTGATTTAAACCCTATTTTACCTGGGCTTTTTCAGACAAAGTTTATACTGGGGAGGGGGGGGGGGTCAATTTGACCCCCCTTGAGATCTCGGCTGTGGATCGCACGATCGCCGCAAAATTGTGCACACGCATGGAGCAGGGTGTAAACTACAACACTGTGTAGTTAATTTTTTTGAAAATCCATAATTTCCATTTCTAAATAAATATATATGCAAATTTATGCATGAAATCACTTTTTCTACTCTATTTCACTCAATAAAGCTCCTAGAAGGCTCATTTTTGGTGTGAATATTCTTTATATCATTCCTCATGACACTTATTGAAGAAAAAAATTGGGAGGACTATCAATTTCTAATGTTGCAGAAAATTTTTTAAGCATATTTATGCTAAAATTAATTTATTTCAGCCCATAAAAGTGAAAATATTTCCATCTTTATGCATTTTGACTGTAATGTCAATTTACATTGACTTTGTACACAAAATCACGTTTTGGAGCTATTTTCGGTCTGACATGCACGTACCAAAAGTGGTGGGGGCGGGACATAATTACTTGCCCGATTTTCGCCACAATGGTCTTAAAAGTTGCTCAAGATATGAAAGAAAAAAGTCAGCGAGTCATGCAAAGAAAAAATTTTGCGCGGCAGAGCGATCACGAAATTTGTCGGGGGGGGGGTCAACTTGACCCCCCCCCCCCCCCCCCCCCAGTTGGAATAGGGTTAAGCCTCAGTAATACTGTTGGCATGAGTGCATACCCTTTTTTTCAAGGAATAACAAGCCCTTATAAACATTCTATTTTACTTCCAGGTACTCATTGAAACTCACAGACGACTACGCAAATACATTCCAAGCGACTTAACAAGTAGATTCTGCCAATACTCCTTTTTTAGTAAAAATTCCAAGAAAAAAATACACATAACAATACATAGGTTTCCTATACATTTGGAGATCAGATTCAAATGATACTAAGTTTATACTTTCTTCCCTCTCTATTGTTGATAGAGCTTGTACAATTGAAGACATCATTTCTAAGATTCTGTTCAGACTTCCCAATACAAAGCCACACCCACAAGATTCCTTTTAGTGAACGACTTAGCAATCCCTAACACTTACCTCACCATCTACAGCACTACAAGTGATAATGACTCCAGACACTTCATAAAGGAATAGCTGGTCATCTGTCGTCAATAATGGAGGATGGCCATTCTCCTGAAACAAACATACATGTAGAGTCCAGAGTTAACAAACATTTACCACATTGAAAATAGTTTCTTGTTTTATTTTTTAATATTAGATGAAGTGGAGAAGGTGATAGTGGTAGTGGTAGTGGTAGTGGTGGTGGTGGTGGTGGTGACGAAACTGACGTTGATGTTGATGATGATATTGATGATGATAATGATGTTGATGATGTTGATGATGTTGATGATGATGATGATGATGATAAAAATGATGATGATGATGTTGATGATGTTGCTGATGATGAAGATGATGATGATGATGAAGATAAAGATGCTGATGGTGATGCTGTATCCCAGGAACAATATAATAAACAGATATTGCTTATATCAGGAAATGACTTCCAAGCATGGTACATACTAGTAAACAATAAATCACGATACATATTGGTAAAACAATAAAGCATGATACATATTAAAGTAAAACAATAATAAAGGACTTTTAAGCAAGATACATACTGGTAAAACAATGATAAGAAGATCCTGTATCCTCTTCAAGATCTCTTCTGTGAAGTTGCCAAGATGTTGCTTCAAAGACTTGATGAAGCGAGTGAAGAGATACGCTGACCTACTCCTCACCGTTGGATGACGATGTCTCAGACCTCGGTCATCAAGGAAAGTGACTAGGATTTCAGGGATATGGCGAGGCTCCTGGTTGAAGAATCGCTCGTACCGTACAACTGTCTCATACACCTGCATCAAATTAGCGATACAGAAAACGTATTTTAGTATTAAACATTTGAAATTGTAATACTATAGCATCCATACATGCCTCACTCCTACACATGAACACAAATAAGTTTGTCAATTACAGCCTCATAATGATCAATGCAGGAGTAATTATTACTTGACATTATCATAAATACTTTTATGGGGAGTATTACTAATAATGAATGTCAATAAATATGATCAAACAGGTGACAAATGTAGCAAAGTATTCACAATTGCTTCGACAATGACAAAAGAGTCAAGTATGAATAAAAAAAAATCAGCACTTTGTTTTACACTTACTTGTAATGTAACAGCCCAGTGAGAATGTCCAACAACTCCACAAGTAATCAACTGAATAAAAAAACAAAAAGAAATACCTCAATCAATAGCAGACAAGAAAAAGTATGATCCTAAAATTAAGTTATTGGAACTCTTACAAAACCCTAATATACCGAAAGTCATTTATGATGAAGATAACGCAAAATTAGATTAATATAAAATATTAACACTCTATTTTTTGTCAAATTCTATTGAAATTTTTCTGATTCTTAAAGTCATTTTGGCAGCTTTAGTAACTCCTCTGAAGTATCTAAGCAGTGTTTATCAAAAAATTCTGAAACTGCTGCAAATTGGTTGTAATTTTTCAGCAATTAGGGGCATTCTTTAGTAGTCAATATCTTACTGGAGCAGAAAACACTGTAAATGTATGAACCATGTGTTTAAAAAAATTTGCTAAAATGGTCTAGTTGAGCATTTACAAGAATTTCTCTAGCTTTTAAGCTACTTAATTAGAGTTTGATGTTATAAGAGGGACCTACCATTCTCATCATTTCTTTGAGTGGTTCTGTTTTTGACGAGTCCCCAACAAAATGGTTTCCTTCTTTGGCAGGAATGGCCTCACCTAACAGATACAGTAATCTTACAGCAAGTTCAACATCTGTGAATTTCTTTGTTCTCCATTGCCTGGACATGAAAAGTGGACATGAGCATATCAACATAACATAAATGAAACACACAAAAAGATAAATGATCAACCCCAAAAAATAACAATAATAGTAATACTTATGACTTTAACTGTTTATTTTTTCACCAAATTCAAGTACAATAGAAAAATGTAAAGGAAAATAAATAATTCTGAATATTAATGGAAATATGACTTGCACTCTATTAAGGACAATAATTGACACTATCAAACTCATACTCATTTGTCTTTCATATTATTTTTTTTTGGTTTCATTTCAATAATTCAATTACTGCACTTCACTAAGATTTACAAGGATATCCTGTGTCTACATGAAAACATTAGAGCTTATACTTCCGATGGAATTTTGTGGTATACAAAGCGAAATGCTTTTGCTTTCACTGAGTTGTTCATTATCATCACACGGCTGGCTTCAGCTCATCTGACAAACAAGATGCAATATTTGATGTGTAAAACATCAAAAATTCAATAAATGGAACGTTTCAGAACTACTTAAACTTTATACTTAGGTTTTCTATCGTAATGGCATTTCATGAAAAATTTCATATATCTGAATAAAGATACCAATCACAATCTATCGCAAAACCCATTCACTCATAAATAGAAGCATACTTCATCATCATTAACACAATTTCAAAAGGCATGCCATATATCAAGGCCTGACAAGTAAACAATGGAGGCTCCACGTACCCTAACGTCTCCATGACAACAGAGTGAACACTAGAGAGAACCATGTCTTGGTTGAGCTGTGCTAGATTATCAAACAGAACTTTGAGCTGACGTCTGTAGTCAATAAACATGATCTCGTCCTCTCCCTGAGCATCAAAGTTATATGTCTCATCATAGCGGAACTTATCTAACAGGATGAGGAGCAGTCTCTGGGCATTGGCGATCTGGCTTTCATTCAGACTACCAATCTGTTTCCAAAAAATGAAAAAAAAAATAAAGAGTAAGATTTACACGGACTTTCTTTTTCAGTAATATGCTCAAAGAGTTAAGAATTGTTTATTCTACATAAGTACCAATTTAAAAATTTGCTACTTTTAAATCTATTCCACATCATGTATTTCTAATTGCTCAATTGACATTCTACATAAACATTGTAATTTTTAAAAAATAAAGATTAAAAAAAAAAAGAACTATTACAGGGCATGAAATAGGATTTCATCTGGGCATCGTATACAAGGCATCTTTCATGAAGGGCACTTTTGGGCATCGTATACAAGGCATCTTTCATGAAGGGCACTTTTGTACACAAGACAAAACAAGAGGGCAGGAAGAAATTCCTTGTAATGCGGAGCGCCGTAATGGCTGCCAGCTAGAGCCGGGTAATAGTGAGTGTAAAGCTTTCAGCGCCATGAGCATCGATAAGGTGGACCTGTGCGCTATACAAGTAGCCACCATTATTATTATTATCATTAT
>BQKZ01001819.1:41195-51553 GCA_036244855.1 Temnopleurus reevesii | reverse complement strand
GGTGCTGCGAAAATGCTAGGTGATTGACAAATACAAATTATTATTTCACAAGTGTTGTGTGAGAATTGCATCCTGTGCAAAAATGTAAATGGGAGTTTCAATATCAAATTTCTAGCCACACACCCAAATTACCGGCATCCAAATTTCTTCAGAAAAGTTTGAGGTACACTAAAGTATGTAGAAAAGCAAGCATACAGATGGGATAAAAGGAATTGATGGGAGATAGAATAAGGTGACAATATCAACCTTAACCCATCTATCTTTAATTTGTCAGCGTACAAAACTGTTTAATCATGAGAAACAACAATTAACACATGCCAAGAATGTGACTGGAGGGGTTGGACTACATGTATGTTCTTCCGTGCAGTAAGCCAAGTGTTGCCATCAGATGACAAGGCACTGGATGACAAGCTTTGAGCGAGAGAGAGGCCTGCCCCCTTGGAGGACACTGGAAACTCATGATTAGCAGTCCATTTCAGACAGAGCCTGACATCATCTCACCTAGATACACCCTGTTCACATGGTGATATGGGCCAGCTTCAGATAGGACACAACATTTCAAATTCTAAGGCCTTGTTCACACTCATAAATGTATGACATGTAACATTCATGATGAGATAAACAAAAGCTTTACAAAGAGGATCTGTGTGAGGCAAGTAATATGGCGTTGCTCAGTCTTATCATTGGCGTATCCTGGAGGGGCATAGGTGGCCTTGGACCCCCTTGGTAGGTAGGAGGGGTGAAAATTAATTCTGCAAGACACATCATTATTCTGAACACCTTATCTTTTTCTTCTCTTTTTTTTCTTTTGCTTGTCAGGAGTTGTGTTCGGGAAGGAGGCAAAACCCGGATGTAATTTGCATATATGCAGGCATCCACCACATTGGCAAAATATCCTGATTTCCTAAATATACAATACAGGTCCATAATGTCTGTAGAATTCTACAGACGAAAATCGAAATAAAGATATCTGATATATAATAAAATATCTGCTATAAAGAGGTAAAAGATCTGGTCTGAGCTCTTTATAACTTACTAGCAGATCTACCCGTTTGTGTAGTTTTGCCTTCGTAATAACTTTGGGGGGAAAACGATAGTGATGAGTATGACATAATGATAAATGAAATATTTTTGCAGGCCCCGGTCTGCTGAGACCTGCTTCTAAGGTGAAGACCCTAGGTGTTTTCTTCTCTCTCTCTCTCTCTCTTTATCGCCCCCCCCCTCCCCCCCGCCATCATACTTATTAACACCCACCACAGCATCGCTCTCCCGAAACATGCTTCACATAGAAAATGAATGCAAACTCACACACCGCAGCCAATACCAGCGATTGCTCTGCCCATTCCGGGCCGACGCTCCCCCGTGTGAAAGCATGGTGTATACTGTATACACAAATGCGTGTGTCATAATTCCATGTAGAAGTTTAGAGAGGTCACACCGTACCCTTGCATGCACCTCGTGTTCGCTGATGTCTGAGTTAAAGAGAACTGCGTACACCTAGGTGATATTGAGGGCGCAGCGAATGAAAGTTACGATTGTGAAATATGAAATCATAATTAGGCATCAACAGTAATAATTAATAGTCTAAGGTTTCTTTTTATTATTTAAAACGGGGGAAGAGAAATTTGGAGACGATTGGTATAATAGGTTGAGAGAAATACGCAGCCAAACAAACATCAAACAAATTTACACACAAGATAAGCCAAATTATATAGCAGGATTGTTTTTTAACTTTGCTATAAAGAGATTACTGCGAAAACAAGGTATTTTTCATTGTCTCAAGCATCTCCTTATACTGAGTTTCCACTGTATGAATACAAATTTGAAATGAGATACTACATAGGCTTGCTGTTTAGATATATTTACTTGAGCTGTTCACAAAATCAGTAATTTGAATTCCTATTCTTATTACTGCTATTTTTGTATTGATAATGATCCTTCTATATTAATATTGAATTCAATGAAATTTATTCTATTCTATTCTATTCAGTCTTCATAGTAAGCCAATCAAATGACCATCCCACTCTAAAGCTATTGGTCAATGACCAGGCAATAATGTTGGTGCCTGGCTGCTTACAACAGCGACCCACTGCTCCCTATATGTCAGTATGAAGAACAAGGAGAAGCAGGTGAAACCTAAACTTGGCTCAAGTTTTTTCACTTTCAATGACCATTGGTCACTTCTCCTCTCGTCAAGTAGGTTACATCAAGGTCTAGTGGCAGACTTTTAACTTCCCTCTGACTCGCGTTGAACTCGTCCATTCTTGTTTAAAAGATGGGTTTAAGATTATGTTGACTGGTTATCTGACATCATGTGGTACATGCATGAAGTGTTGCGATTGTCCACATCCCCTGATGGCTGCAGATATAAAAGCCCAAGGAAAGTTTTGGTAAAAGGTTAAGGCGAATATTTTTATCGTAATTTGTCTTCAAATTTATATAAAATGAAATATAGTATCATAAACATGTTGCACAAAAGATTGTGCATATGAACAAGTTTCGAAAAAGCTATAACCTAAAATGTGCAGAATATTTCAGTGTCGTGTCCCCCGACACTAATTCAATACTGTCTTTCTTGATAAAGAACAACTTCTCATGCACAGAATTGAATAAAAAATTTCAAAATGTTATTGTTGTGTATACCTTTTTTATCATTCTATTGTCAAATCTCAGAGATAATTCTGTATATGCCTGATAACAAGCAAAATATTGTCATAACAAATAGAGGGCGCTAAATGCTTAATTTTATTTAATGGTCAAATTCAAATATTCAAAAGAATCAGTTTGTAAAAATGACTATGCTATGGTCTCAAAATATGTATAAGAATTATATGTCATGATAAACATCCACAAAATTCATACTTCTTAATCCTTCCCAAAACTATACTTGGGCTTTAACATGCCGATATTTAACTACCTTTTGTGGGCATCAAACTTGTCAAGGACTCACAACGAAATATGGAGGAAATTGCTCAAAAATAGCATAAATATGCTATGAAATGTATGGACATAGCATGTAAACAAGGGAGTCATAGATAGGAATATTCTTCCAACTGCTATTGCTGATCCATCTTATAAAACATTATTTCCTGATCAAGGCTTTTTAGAGACAAGATATTAACGCTTATTTTATTTTTCTCTATTGACTTGCGCAACATCGATTACGTCACAATGCCTCATCGCTTTGTAGAGTGGAATATCAACGATATTACCCTCTTCGCGCGATGTCAATGGCGTTTGTGTACAAAATTGGCGGTCCATAACAGCTGTATTTCCCCTCTACTTCTTCAGGGTTACAAGGGCAGCTGAAGTGCGGATATCATAGAGTCTACGGCTTTATACCTCTATGGCGGATATCCAGTGCGCGCAGTGAATTGCAGCGAGCCAGGCCGGTACGTGTGTGGGCTTTGTGTGCAGGGTTCCCAGGGCAGCTGATGTGTGGATATCCAGTGCGCGTAGTGAATTGCAGCGAGCCAGGCGGTACGTGTGTGTGAACTTTGTGTGCAGTCAACCGCTGATTTAAACAAACCTGTTTGGGATCATATTTTGGATCATATTTTGGATTATACTTTGCCTAGTTAAGTCTAAAACTTCAATAAATCACGTCAGGTAATAATAATAATATTGATTGACCTTTCTTTCGGGAGATAACACAAATATTTCCCTCACTGGATCCATATTTCCCTCGTCTTCGACTCGGGAAAATATGGATGCCGTGAGGGAAATATATGTGGTATCTCCCTCAAGGCCAGTCAATATTATATAAATATCCTTGTATTCAGATTAGGCCATTTTCAGAGAGCCTGTAGGATGAGAGCATCCAAATTTTCTTTTTTTTTATTTAAGAGTATAGATTCGTAATGGTCAGGATGCAGAAAGTGATGTGAAATAAGTTGATATGTTCACAAGTTGTTATACATTCCTAAATATACCTGTGTACGAAATTAAGAGAAGATTTTTGCACGTTCTGGTGTATTTTATTTCGAACATGCCAATCACCCGTGATTCCTATGCGGTGAGATAAATAATTTGTATGTGGGCCCACCGGCGCAGATTGGGCAGAGTGATCGGTGGTATTGTCTGCGGTGTGTGAGTTAACATTCATTTTGTACATGAAACACGTTGTGTTGGGGAGGGTGATCCTGTCGTCATTTTTCATTTTGCGATAATTAAGCCATTTCTTGATCTATTTTATTCAAATAAACTAAGAACATGCTCTAATTTGCCAATGTGGAAAACTGCATTATGGTAATACTTTCACTGCAGCTCACAAAGTATTTAAAATAACTGAAATGCCATCTCTCCCAAAACTATTTACGAGTATGATTTTAGGACTTAAGGACACTATTAACTACCTTTATACATATTAAGCCATTCTTGTATGATTATAACTTGGGAATTCTTTATAAATATAAATACAGAACATCTAACCCGTTCAGGACACGTTTTGTGTTTTGGTTCAATAACTTTTGATGGAGTGCTCTAAAAAAATATACCAGATGCATGAGCAGAAGGAGAAAAAAATCTACACTAGATCTGACCATTATCATTCTGTCACCATTTTTCACTGGACGCAAATAATTTTTGTAATAAAAATAATCACTAAAATAGTCATCAATCTTTGAATTGGCAACGCATACATTATTTGATGTCTGAAAATCACTATTTTGCAAGCAAATCAGCAATTTTTAACTTNGGTAATAATAATAATATTGATTGACCTTTCTTTCGGGAGATAACACAAATATTTCCCTCACTGGATCCATATTTCCCTCGTATTCGACTTGGGAAAATATGGATGCCGTGAGGGAAATATATGTGGTATCTCCCTCAAGGCCAGTCAATATTATATAAATATCCTTGTGTTCAGATTAGGCTATTTTCAGAGAGCCTGTAGGATGAGGGCATCCAAATAATGCTTTCTTTTTCTATTTAAGAGTATAGATTCGTAATGGTCGGGATGCAGAAAGTGATGTGAAACAAGCTGATATATTCACAAGTTGTTTTACATTCCTAAATATACCTGTGTACGGAATTAAGAGAAGATTTTTGCACGTTCTAGTGTATTTTACTTCGAACATGCCAATCACCCGTGATTCCTATGCGGTGAGATAAATGCTTCGTACGTGGGCCCACCGGCGCAGATTGGGCGGAGTGATCGGTATTGTCTGCGGTGTGTGAGTTAACATTCATTTTGTACATGAAACACGTTGTGTTGGGGAGGGTGATCCTGTCGTCATTTTTCATTTTGCGATAATTAAGCCATTTCTTGATCTATTTTATTCAAATAAACTAAGAACATGCTCTAATTTGCCAATGTGGAAAACTGCATTATGGTAATACTTTCACTGCAGCTCACAAAGTATTTAAAATAACTGAAATGCCATCTCTCCCAAAACTATTTACGAGTATGATTTTAGGACTTAAGGACACTATTAACTACCTTTATACATATTAAGCCATTCTTGTATGATTATAACTTGGGAATTCTTTATAAATATAAATACAGAACATCTAACCCGTTCAGGACACGTTTTGTGTTTTGGTTCAATAACTTTTGATGGAGTGCTCTAAAAAAATATACCAGATGCATGAGCAGAAGGAGAAAAAAATCTACACTAGATCTGACCATTATCATTCTGTCACCATTTTTCACTGGACGCAAATAATTTTTGTAATAAAAATAATCACTAAAATAGTCATCAATCTTTGAATTGGCAATGCATACATTATTTCATGTCTGAAAATCACTATTTTGCAAGCAAATCAGCAATTTTTAACTTCAATGCTCTTTTTGACGAAGGAGATTCAGTATAGTATAAGAGTATTTAATTGGAACATTCTAAAAAGAGAAATGAAAATTTAGGAATGGAATAGTGATTGAATTTGTTGTAAAATAATTCCTCTTCTGAATGGTTAAGGAAGGCATGTTCTCCACTATACAGTCCACTATACAGTCAAGAATAATTCATGAGGAACAAAGACTTTGCATGTAAATATGATGAAGGAAAGGATGATTTTAATTAGGATCTAGCTGACACATAATCATAGTCAACAGCATCATGTCAAACTAGAGGAGGACAGGTGTTCTCTTACAAACTACTTTAAAAGAAAGGAGATTAATCAATCCATGATGACAAGCCATGAGTAGCCAACCTAATCCATTCTTAATTCCAATTACAAAATTATATGTTCCATGGATATGGTGAGTAGGAGAAGGTGTTAAATATTACTCAA
This sequence comes from Temnopleurus reevesii, assembly GCA_036244855.1. NCBI lineage: Eukaryota > Metazoa > Echinodermata > Echinoidea > Temnopleuroida > Temnopleuridae > Temnopleurus > Temnopleurus reevesii. Next base: position 45,316 of record BQKZ01001819.1, on the reverse strand, counting down.
AGAAACTAAAAAAAAGTTACTGTAAAGCAATGTTTTAACTGATGATATTGGGATAACATTGCAGCTTTGTCTGGGTGACATTTCACGATTATGTCACAAAATCAACCGAGTGTCTAATGTAAAAATAAATAAATCAATATTTATGAAAACTGTATACAGTTCAACATAGAACAGGGTTCTTGTAAATTTTTTTGATAGCAGGCAACTCATGGTAAGGTAAAACATCATCTTCTAGAGATTTAAATTGGACTTGGTATAGTGACCGTTTTAAATGGTAAATAATAAACAAATTACTATATGCACTGAGACTCTGTCATCTGACTGGTGATGACTTAACTATTTAGTTTTAAAAAAAAGAAATACAAACCGCACATATCTAGACAAATTAATCCTGTTAAGCACTTGCATTACTTCTTATAAAAGTTCGATTTTTTAATCCAAGGATTCTGAGTGGCTAAGGTCCAGAATATTAACAACCTAAAAGTGGACTGTATCACCGATCTGATGTTAAGCTTCTTGAACTGCCTCATCTGCAAAAATAAATGTAATCTACTTTTTCCGGAAAACAATATTATAACTATTTAGTGAAAAGAAAAAAGAAATACAAACTGCCCATATTATTTTGGTGGTGTGGCCACAGCTGGTTACGATGGGTGTTACAGACGGAAAAAATAACCGGTTACCGGCTATTAACAAGAGCCCTGTAGAATAATGCCAATTTTTAGCATGCCTGATTGAGAAGTAAGTTTCTGTGTAATCAACAAGTGAGTGTAATATTAGGAGACATGTCGGATGTATCTGAAGTACTGTACCTTGTATCAGGTTTTTTCCATGATTGAGAGATCAGTCATTTTTGGCATCAGGACTATAGTTCATTATTACAACTTTCCAGAACTTTAGGAAACAAAAAAAAAATAAAACTTGACATCTGAGGCATCATTTGATTTAGTAAATGAAGCATATAAACAAAATACCTCTTTGCTAAGACACTTCAGGCTATACCAGGAAAATACATTTTTCTTTCAACAGAGCTTAGCAAATTCTCACCAAATGATGGGGCTATATCATTTGAGACCAAGCAGGAATTCACTCAAATAGCACAGCCATTCATTGCATCAAGCTTTACTGCATCTTCATCTGTGCTTGATATTTACCAGAAACTTTGTTGAGCAAAACATAAGGTATCCAGCTTTCCAGAGTAAAACTTGACTGAATCTTAATTATGCCATCTAAAAAGGATGATCATTTTATTCAGGAAATACAACAGCTAATATCATCACAGAAAACGAGATTCATCATAATCATTGATATATGTTAGACCACATTGGATGTATTTTCACACTTTATGCTCCGTGGCTTAATGGAGCTGGATTTTGAGTACCTCTCAAATTGTTTGAAGATCAGGAATCATGTCTATGTAAGATAACTCCTGCCCACTAAAATAAGACATTATTTCTTACTACTTGCAGTGTATTTTCTTACATCACTGGTAGATACTTTAACTACATTGGTTCGGTTTGGTTTGGTTTGGTTTTTTGTATCAAAAGTAAAAACATCTCAAAATACACATATACATGAATAGATACAAAAATAAAGATAAGAAAATTACGGTTGGAGCAGTCCGTTCAGAACCATTAACAACTAGATGAATCCTCCACCATCCACCATCCTCCACCATCACGCAATCATGTACGGCTTGTAGCATACATTCAGAAATCAAAAACATTTTACACATTTTGGGCACTACAACCTTTGACCCTGTGAACCGCAAGTCTTATCAGTTCCTCCTTACATGCTTACATAATTGAGCTAAGTTTGAAAGAAATTGGTTCAATTTTTCTGAAGTTATAGCAATAATAAGGTGAGTTTGTACAATATTGTTGTTCCCTATGACTTTTGACATTTGACCCACTGAACCCAAAAACTAATCAATTCATTCTCCCATGCGTAAATACTTTTGAGTAAGGTTTGGGAGAAACTGGTTCAATTATACTGAACTTATGGTGGTAACAAGCTATTTTGAGAGATTTTTTATAAGTTTTTTTTTGCCCTGCAACCTTTGACCTTTGAGCCATTGAACTCAAAATCTATTTAGTTCATCCTCACATGCTTATACATACTTGAGCCAAGTTTGGTCAAAATCTGTCCAGTAATTCTGAACTCATTGCTGTAACTAGCTATTTTGGGTGATTTTTTACAAGTTTCTTGGTCCTTTGACCTTTAATCTTTGACCCCCTGAACCCAAAATCTAATCAGTTCATCCTCACATGCTTATACATGCTTGAGCCAAGTTTGGTCAAAATCTGTTCGGCAATCCTGAATTCATTGCGGTAACAGGCTATTTTGGTCCTGTGACCTTTGACCTTTGACCCCCTGAACCCAAAATCTCATCAGTTCATCCTCACATGCTTATACATACTTGAGCCAAGTTTGGTCAAAACCCCTCGAGCATTTCCGAACTTATCGGAGGAACAATTTTCGGATGGATGCACAGACGGACGGACAACCCAAAAACATAATGCTTTCGGCACCACCTTACGGTGGCGGAGGCATAATTATGGTGGCGGAGGCATAAAAATATTTATTACCAATAATCTTTAATTTACATAGATCCTTAATCTTTTTTTATTGATTGATACTTTAATCAGTATTTCAATTGGGCAAATAATGAGTATTATTGTTAATGGTAATCTTACATTGTCTTAGGCAGGTTGGGGTCTAATTAGTCCAACTTCATATGCTGTTTTTTGTTTTTCAATTTCAATCACAAGCCCACTCATCAATACACTCATCAAGAGTGCGACACTAGTGACCTATGGGTGCCAACCGTCTCATGACTATTGCTGGCATCTTGATGGCAAGCAGATTAGAAAGGCCTCATCTCACAAGCATCTTGGAATAGCATGGACATGTGAGCCTCACTACGATCATGCACCAGACATCACCAAAGGCTACCACGCCTTCTTTTCCCTAGTTGGTACTGTGCAGCTCAAGAGTTCTGCCACAGGTAGCAGCAAAGCTCTGGACAACTTTCTGTGTGCCAAGGCCAGTTTGCTCTTTGCCATGGTTCCCCCAGGGTATCACTCACCGAAGTGAATCAAGTGATGCTGACTCGGCTGGACAAAGCACAGTTTCATCTATTCAAACGGATCCTCTGCCTCCCAACATCATTAGTGGAAGAATAATAATAATAATAATAATTTACAGCATTTATAACGCGCTTATCACAAATTATGTCCCTAAGCGCGGACTGGAAGAGAGAAACAAGAAGCAGTATACCTTGTAATGGATTTGCTCCCCAACAGCCTGAAGGTCCTGCAAGAAAGTCCTTCTTTTAATAATTCAGAACTCTACCAGACAGGCTAGAGTTCAGACTCCTTCTCCAAGTGCAAGTCCTACATCCCGTACAGGAGTGGTACAAGATATTGAGACAGCTGAGCCTTCGCTCCTTGGACGAAATGATTTCAGCACCAATCCGCGTCAAGTCTAGGAAGCACATCATGCAAGAAGCCATAGCTGAAGCCTCCCCAACCAGGCAGACTGAGAAAATTTGACCTAATTTTTTCTATTTACAAGAAATATCTATACAACCTACCTATTGTTGTGTGCCATTTTAATGTGCTGCACTCTTTATCTCGAACCTATTGTTTTGCAAATTAATCCTCTCGAATGTGTCCTTCCCCTCGGTCCCTAACCCCTACGTGGTCACGCGCCCTCTCCAGCTCGTTCTACTTTATTTGAGCTAACCTGTACTTTCCGCGAGAACCGGGGGAAGGAGGTCGGTTATAGGTAGGTAGTATAGATATTTCTTGTAAATAGGAAAAATTAGGTGTAATTTTTTCAATTTACCATAATATACCTATACTACCTACCTATTGTTGTGTGCCAAAATGCAGACCAACACAACATTAGCCGGGAGGCTGGCAGAGTTCCTAAGGATTATATGGACAAATCGACCAAGTAGGGAAACCGTCTGCTGGCAACAAATGAGAACGTCAGTTATCATGAGCCCACCGTCTGGCTGAGGCGGCGGCTGAGAGAGATGCCAACCCAAACCTGCCTTAGTGCACAGGTCTGTCGGCAAGATCACAGGAAAAAAACGTGTTCTTGGACCGCCAATA
>BQKZ01001818.1:71482-88550 GCA_036244855.1 Temnopleurus reevesii | reverse complement strand
CATGCCCACAATCATTCGCAAAGAAAGGTGTCATAGTAAGTATTTGTATGGCATTAAACTCATTAACCCATGTAGTTCGCCAAAAGTAACATAAAAATAGATGTTTGAGGCTCTTATTGTGACAACTGCACAATTTTAACGAGAAATGTATTGGTCAAATTGGTTTGGTCATAGTTGCCTCAGTCAAGGATAACATGTCTGAAAACAGGTACAGAGTCAGTATTTTTAAGGAGTAGAGTGGATCCATGTGCTATATAAATTGCATCTACTTTGTATGGTCTGACAAGCAAAAACAAAAGGTCTTCATTTCTGACTCTGGTCGGACAAGCAAACAAAAAAGAGGGAGGAAATGTCTTTACTTCAAACAGTAGATGGGTCATGGCCCCTCGGCCCCATTAAATTTGGAAATGTAAAAGAAACTTTGAAGATTACTACCTATAGATATATATACTGTATATAAGCCTAGCCTTGTTTATCATAGTCTACGAGTACAGACCCTAGGCTTTCGATGTGGGCATGATACAGAGTATGCAATCTTTCACTTCATGACAAGAACAATGCTGTGTGTGATGTAGTCACACAATGCATACCCTGTATCACCCTCTGCGCATGCACACACCGAAAGCCTAGGGAATGTACTTGCAGATTACGTTTATTCTAGTCTACAAGTACAGACCCTAGGCTTTCGGTGTGAGCATGATACAGAGTATGCAATCTTTCACTATATGACACAAAGGCTGTAGGAAAGAACAATGCTGTGTGTGTGATGTAGTCATACAATGCATACCCTGTATCACGCTCTGCGCATGCACGCACCAAAAGCCTAGGGTATGTGCTTGCAGACTACACTTATCCCTGGATGACTGGTGGAGATTCATCCTACACACCATCTTGCTACCCGGGTCAATACACGATGCATGCAACGCTAATACATCCCCTCTATCGATCGATCACAGGGGATGTATTCCGATTTGAGATGCTTTAAGCCTAGCAAAGCCATCAGTTTCTCGGAAATTGATCGCTGTTCATGCTGCCGTCAAACTGCTGATAGATCTTCATTCATAAAATATGCATCTATTATATTGGTTCCCTTTACTGTAGTAGCTCTCCAGGCAAAAAAAGGAATTGTTTGGATGACTAAGATCGACTGACCCTCTGAAATGTCTTTTTTACACTAAATAGGAAACCATGAGAAATATAATGTCAGGGAATAATATTACTTTTTATATTCGACTAGCAGTCTAGATATTGAGGAAACATTTTCAACAGTTTACTGTACATTACTATATATGAAAAAGTTGCTAAACAAAACATCTTTTGTATAGCAATCTTGCTAGAATGCATAGCAAATTCCAATGGGATACCAGGAAAATTATTCCCTGAACATATTAATTAATTTTCAGGCATCTTACAGCTTTTTACTCGAAGTCTTAATTTCTACAAAGAATTTGTTTCAAAAATAGAAAACATAAATCTATAAAAAGCTTTTTTTACCACCGCCCAATGCAATGCTTCAAAAAAGTAATTCTTGGTCATAAATAACAATTATTTTTTTTCCTGCTAAATAAAGATAATATTCAATCACATTTATCAAAACTACATTTCTGCCTTATGTATGATAATTCAAAACTTGAAAACACACTTCCAATTCTATTTATACATATGTACTGTAACAAACTTCCTAACATTCCTCCCAAACACGTAGGCACTGTGGGCTAATTCAAAACTTGGAAACACCTTTTAAATTATTCAACGGGGTCTATTACTGCACCAACCTTCTTCAACATTCCCTCCCGAATATCAAAATTCATCTGCAACACATAGGCACTGTGGGCCAATTGGTTGGAAAGGACAAGGAGCCAACTGTGTCAAAACATTTCCAACCAGGTTGACAACAACATGATTCATTGGAATCTGGATTGCACGTGCCTGACAGTATCAAAATTATGTTGGCTGGTTTGACAAGGAGCTACATACAGTAAGACAGCTGCTTGTCGGTGTGTGGCAATAGGGCGGGACTAGTGATTTCAACCCATGTTTGCCTGTACAACAGCCGAGGCCCAAATTTATACAGCACACCACCCGTTTGTCAATATATCTACAGCACACCATGGATGTGCTATTAGATCAGTAGAGAGAGCTAGAGGAGGAAGAGGGGATGCGAGATAATAAAAGAGATGGAGATATTATAAAGATAGGAGGAAGATAAATACAGACTTATTTCACATCTATTTCAAAGAAGTGTCAATTCTTGAACAAAGCTGTTATTAAGGAATAAAAAGCAATTTAATTGAATTATTCTTGCCTTATTTATTATCCCAACATGGATTAACACTGATTAACAGTGCTTTACCGAGAAGCTGAGAAAAAAATCTCAGGCATTCTCGGGTAGGAATCGATCTCCTGATGACTAGACAGGTGTCTTACCACTAGACCACCAAGAGCCGATGGAAGTGGTGGGCTCGATTTGGGTTATAGCAGCAGGTACTGCGTAAATATCAATTAAAATATCAATCAAAATATCAATTCAATTAATCAATTGAATTCTTGCCTTATCCCAACATGGAATCCATGTTGGGATAAGGCAAGAATTATTCAATTATTTATCTACCCAACACAAAAATCATTCAATTGATATTTACGCAGTACCTGCTGCTATAACCCGAATCGAGCCCACCACTTCCATCGGCTCTCGATGGCCTAGTGGTAAGACACCTGTCTAGTCATCAGGAGATCGTGGGTTCAATTCCTACCCGAGAATGCCTGAGATTTTTTTCTCAGCTTCTCGGTAAAACACTGTTAATCAGTGTTAATCCATTTTGGGATAAGGCAAGAATTATTCAATTATTTATCTACCCAACACAAAAATCATTCAATTGATAAATAGCAATTTGCTCTTGTATGTCACATGTATACACTTATACTAATCAGAAAAAAATACAGATCTACCAAGGTCTAATTTAGAGCGAGAGAGACATTAACTCATTTTGCCTATCAGTGACAATTAATGTTAAAAGACTTTGATGTGTATAGTATACATCCTCGAAATGTGTGGGATCGGGTAAAATTTATCAAATCAGGAGAGCATTTGTAGGGTTAGCGTCCTTCTGGCCCTAAATCCCGCGGAATAATACCTTTCTGGCTCAGAACTCAACTAAATTCAACAAAGATTTTTGTTCAATTCTACATATTCCTTCGTTTCCCTGAAGGATTTTTTTGAGCTGAAGATTATTCACTATATGTACAGATTATTGTAAAATAGTGGTGAAAATCAGGACATGAAATTTACAATATAGGGTATTCCCCTGCAAATCACGTTCTACTCTGCAAATATCTTTATTTGATACCAAAGGCATGCAGAGAGGGGAATCGGATTATGGTTAATCCTAGGGTGTGTCCACTTAAGCAAAATAATAGAAGAAAATCTCAAGAGAATGAGTAATAAATACCAGCATTTCATCCTTTTCCTCAAAGTAAGAGAAGGGAACTCACAAAGCCCCTTGAAATTGAATGAAAATGAGTGAGTAAACATCTGACAGAAGGAAGGAAATTAAAAAAAAACAATATCACTGAACCCAAACACTTTTTACAATCAATTGTTCAAAAATTCTAAATCACTAGCAAACTTGGCTTCACTTTTCCAGGAGCTTTCAAGGGATATGGGTATCAGTTGTAGACAAGAATATTGAATGTTTGAACGATGTTAAAACAAAAAAAGTCATTACAGTGTGTGGTTCACACCTCAACATCCATGTATGTAATATACCTCAGTTTTTAGAAAAGTTTTATAAAGTTTTTAAAGCATTAAATAAAAAAAAATCAAGTTCCTTTTAGTTGACGTTAAATGCCAAAGGCTGATTCTACCCCAAATTCGGCAAGCTGGTTGTTTGTTCACCTGATTTGCTTTTTATACATGCATGTGTAGGTGTAAGGTGCTTATAGGGGGAGCTTGAAAGGGTCACATATCAATCAAGCCAAACCCACGCACCTACATGTACTGTATCTTAATTACCCTAAAACAATGAAGAAGTATATCGATGTTGGGCATTAGGCTCTATAAGGAATATTATGATGATAAACCTGTTGAATACTTAATTTTATCTATCTCTCTAACTTCACAAAGCCTATATAAGTGGTATTTACTGTCACATACAACACTAATCATTGGCAAAAATTTGTTTTGAAGGAACAAATCAATTGTAACTTCAACATGATCTAGTCCATATTAAACAGAAAGATAAAAATATCGGAATCAAGCTGAAATGGACTAAAATATAATATCCTTCTAGCTGAAGCCTGTGAGTATACACCCATAGCAAGATACCAGAATTACATAAAAATGAATTTACAAACATTATTAAAAGTTGTATCAGTTGAAATCAGCTACATACAATTTAAATTGTGTTACTATATCAATAGTTAGCCTCAACAACTGAATTGAATGGAATAAAACATAATTAACATAAGCAAATACAAGATAACAATAAAACAACAATATAAAACTGCAAAATCACAAAATTGGTTTATTTTAGAAATGTTTCACTGCTATGTATTCACATCTACTGTAGATCAACATTCCAAGTTAGAATTCTCTGGTTACCTGGGAGGTGTTTCACCAAGATAAGAAAGACTTTACGCACGACTTTACGTTCGAATGGTATCCTTTCTTGTGTGCAATGATTCATAATAGTACGCGCATTCAGTGAAAGAATCGATACCAGTAGAACTTAAAGCTGTGCGTAACTTAAAGAACGACTTGGTGAAACACCTCCCTGTAATCTCTGTAGAACCAAGAATGACAAATTAGGCCCAGTGATCCACTGTTCTCATTTCATAGTGATTTGATTTGTTTTTTTCCTTTTTCTTTTCCGATTAACAATTAAAATGAAGAAAAAAAATAAATTTGATGTAAACAACTTTTTTTAATGAGTTTGATATCAGGTAACCACAGAATTCTGGCTGGCGCATTATACATCACAGATGTATGAAATAAAATCATTTGATTGTTATTATTGTAGCTATACCTGTCTCTCCTGGGGTTTGGAATTAAGGCGCAAAATGGAACAAGTATTTTGATTGGCTCACAGCCTTGTCACTAATATTGTCTTACCTGTAATCAATATAAAATGCAGGAAACAGGAATACAGTTGGGTCACTTGACCTTATCTATTGATCTGAGCTTCTATAGTTAGTTTGTATGCATGTCATCTCAAATGCAGAGATATTGTGAAAATCATTTTGCAAGTTTCAATTGTAATCGTCTGAAGTTTGATTTCAAACTGACCACAACGTTCTGGCAAAACACAAGTAATCATATATGTTATCATGCAAAACCCTCTTAAACATGTATGCAATATTTCAACACAATTAAAGGCAATTAAAGTATCTGAAACTTGACATATATCCCTGGTTAGTTGAGAAATTCATTCATATTTGAAATGACAGAAATACGAGAATTGTAATTGGGTACTTACATCCGAATCGACTCCTGGGTCTGTCCCAGGGCATGTGAAAGTAACAAACTCATGACAGCGCTTGTGGACAACAAAACTGCACACTGTAATGAGAAAAGGAAATATATTAAATTAGTTGTGATTATGATATTACCAAGGAATAATTTTATTTTTCACTTTTGATTGACAGTTTTAGATATTGAGGAAACACTTTTCAATACTTGACTCTATAGTTCTTTGTGAGAAAGTTGCTAAACATAACATCTTTTTTATAGCAATCATGCTAGAATGCATAAAACCATTCTGTGTATAATAATCATAGATCGGTAGCTGACATTCATACATGATGTTTTGCAGCATGCATGTGAAAAACATCGCTAGAAAACAAGGTGTTACAATATATTTTTATATTTTAGTTTGTATGATTTTGATGATTTATTTTTCTTCTTTTAAGTTTCCGTTATAATTTTTTTTGTACTACCAATTTTGTATGTTCTACCTCGTTCACGGCCTTGCTGAAAAGCAGCTTTTAGCTGATAGCAGGCTTTTACCGTGATGAAATAAATAAAATACAAATACAAATACAAATAGTACTAAATTACAGTGATTCAATTTCTGATATTTTTTTTAATATTTCCGTATCAAAAGATAAAAAAAAACAATGCATATTCACACCACTATCAACCATTATCATGCATGTAAATATTTATCTCTGAAATAAAAGTGTATGGAACCTGCAAAAAGTGATCAAAACAGGCGAAAGCGACAGCTATTATTACTATTATCATTGATTCAGCAATTTCAACAAACAAGGGTACAATTATCAAAGTACATGTATACATGTACATAGTGAAAATATAAATTGATTATTTAAAGCCCAAGTACAGTTTTGGTAACGATTTAGAAAATTGAATCTTACCGATTTTTAACATGGCATATATATCTTACACATACTTTGGGACAATATCATATCTTTTTGTGAGCTGATAAACCTTTGAAATTTGAATTTGACCGTTAAACCATATTTAGCGCCCTCTCTTGGTGATAACAATAATCTGTTTGTTATCAGGCATGTGCATTGGTATTTCCGGGATTTGACAAAAGCATGATAAAAAGGTATACAAAAAGATTAAATTCTGAAATTTTCATCCAATTCGGTGCACAAGAAGGTGTTATTTATCAAAAGAGAAAATATTGAGTTAGTGTCGGGGAACACGACACTTAAATATTTTGCACATTTTACGGTATATCTTTACCAAAACTCATTCATTTTTCACGCAAACTTTGTGCAGTATTTTCATGATACTCTATTTTATTTCATTTAGATTTGAAGACAAAACTTGAGGTATAAAATATTTACTTTTACCAAAACTCCACTTTGGCTTTAAGCATATTTCTTCAAACAGTCTTCTTTGTACAAAAGTTAGTACCACAGAGAAATAAGGAAACTTATTTTCCATGACCAGAAATAGTCCTCTGTCCAAACCAAGTTTCGCACTAAATGGACCGGTTAAAAAATGATATGATACTTTAACAGAAAGTATAGCACCTCATCATGTACATCTTTTGGTGATTTTAGTGCACATGAATGATTTGTAATCATCAACCCTGGGAGAATTCACACCTGGTGTAGAATAAAACATTCAAACGCAATTAAATTCTATACTCCACAAAGTAGTAATCGATGGACAATATAAAGTTCAAATTAAGCACTCATAAATGTAATATGGTAAATTAGTGAATTTGAAAGTCCTGGGTTAAATTGACCATTTTCTGTTCACACATGATACACAGCACACATTTTTTTTTTATCAGGTAGCCGATTGATTGAAATGATTATACCGTAATTTTCAAAGCAATATTGTGTTAGATGCCTCAAGACATCTTAAAGGGGAACCAGCCATTAGAATTATCGTGCTCTCATTAAATGAAGAAAAATCAGATGAATCAACTGAAAATTTGAGTAAAATCGGACAACCTGTTCAAAAGTTATGAATTTTCAAAGCCACTGAGATATGACGATCCCTATCGCTGATGGGGATCCGTGCAATCGGCAAATTCTGCGGAATCTGTGACGTCATGTCGGACAACTAGTCATTCACTTTGTACATTGAATTTTTAAAAATGGATTAATGTAAAATTTAGAGTAAGGCCGCAGCATCATTCTTCTCAAAATACATGCAGAATCAATACAGAAAATGCTATACCCAACCGAAAATTGGCATTTTGTTGACTTTTACGAAAAAAGGGACAAAATGTGAAAATTTCTATACAGAGTGAAAGAGGAGTTGTATAAAGGCATTTTTAAAGGTGTCTAAGCTTACAGGACAATAGGTTAGAAATAGAATATCTATGACCTAAAGATTCACTAGAAAAGTAGAAAAGGATGATTTTCACAACCAGAAATAATAATAATATAGAAATAGGAGGAGGAATATAATTGCTATTCCTCCTCCTGATCAAAGAGTATCTTAACCATTAGAATGCTCAGTACTATATAAGCAAAAATTTTCATGTGCATAAATTTTCGCGTTTAGGACTAGATTGACTTTTGAGTGTGTTGTTATTTTTGTGTCTTTGACAATGAATATGCCTTTGATTGTGAATGATAATGAGTAGAAATTTTTGCAATGCTCGGATCAGGAAATTTACACAAAAAAAAACACCGCAAAAAAAATTCAGCTTATGTAGTACATTTGTGTGTATTGTACATGCAAATGTTATTGGGGGAAATATAGCCACACCCAGAAAGAGCAGTGCATAATCTTCACAAAGACGAGACCAAAAATAAAAATTCACATTGTCGCCCCCTGTCATGAATACTGGGCCTCTTGCCTGCACATATTGCATGGGTGACTTCATCATCGTAAATATCCAGTCGAACATTTCAATTTCGCTGGGAAAATGTCAAAAAATTACGTGGACTCCACCAGCCTTGACACTGCAAGCCCTACAGAAACCATTGAGCGCTTACCGATGAATTGTCTGCACTATGAATATGAGGGGCAAAGCAAATGGACAATATATACAACTTCCCACTCCAGCATTCATAATGTTTTTATGAAACTAAAGAGAGATTTCCTTTCCAATTATGTGGAGGCGCCGTAGTGTAGTGGTTCTGACTCTCGCCTTTCAACCAGAGGGTCATAGCTTCGAATCCCACCCATGGCGTTAATTTCCTTCGGCAAGAAATTCATCCGCATTGTGCTGCACTCAACCCAGGTGAGGTGAATGAGTACCTGGTAGGAATATTTATTCCTTGAAATGCCATGTGCGCTGGTGTGTACGCTGGGCTAAAGCCAGGGTACTAATAATGCAAAGCGCCTTGAGCACTCTGCAGAGTGGATACGTGCGCTATATAAATTGCATCTATTATTATTATTATTATTAATCTGCAAAGGACAAGGAATGTGCTGTATATCACCAAAAAAAATGCTTTCTATTGTCAACTCTAACTTAAACTTTGAACTTTATTATCTGAATTGGAAATTCATTATACTTGACAGCCGCTAAGCAGCGCAAGTCTGCAACTCCCATTTTCAGGAAGGAAATTGATGAAGTTTGTCGCCAGCAACAATTAGTAATCAGCACAATAATTGATTTGGGTTGGTTGAAAAGCACTATCGCTGACTGTTTCTATGGTAAATGTCGGGAAATGACTACTTTTCACTGGCAATAGCACCCACCAGGGAGGTGTTTCACCAAGTCGTTCTTAAAGTTACGCACGACTTTAAGTTCGGCTGGTATCATTTCTTGCGCGGAATGCGCGAAATAGTGTGCACCATTACGCACAAAAAGGGATACCAGTCAAGCGTAAAGTCATTCTTATCTTGGTGAAACACCTCCCAGGAGTCTTTCTATATGACGTGGCCAGGAATCATACCAGGGCCTCCTGGTTGTGAAGCCTGGTTTAGCCAATTTACAAAGTGGTTATCAACAAGAGCTCCAGTGAAAGCTTGAATGGGCATTGTTTACTTTGTCCAATTTATTTATCATTCAATTTCATAGTGCTGGGACTATGAAGAGCGATGGAAAGCGATGGAGAACGAGAGAGGAGTTTTACATGTATGTAACTGAGGCTCAAACCCTCCCAGTCAATTTGAGGATGTTAGTGCGAATCTCTTGGTCGGGCCTGTGCCTGTTATTGCACAGACTGGTATTGATGGGGGCGATTATTGGTGGATAACGGTTCTCAGGTGGATGATAGCTGGTTGATAAGCCTGATCTAGACAATTAACACACCGGTTATCTACAAGAGCGAAAGCCTGCATTGGTAGTTATTTACTTTGTCCAATTTCTTTGTCTGTCAATCTCATAGTACTGGGACCTATACAAAGCTATAAAGAGATTGGAACCACAAGAGAGCGAGAGAGAGGGAGAGAGCATGACAGAGAGCAACAGAGAGCGATAGAAAGCTATAGAGAGTGATTGGAGTTGTATGTACGTGAGGCTCAAACCCTCCCAGTCAATTTGAGTATATTAATGCAAATGTCTGGGTCGGGCCTGTGCCTGTTATTTGACAGACTGGTATTGATGGGGTCAATCATTGAGGGATAATGGTCCTCGGTTAGGATATAGCTGTGCTGTAGAGGAGGATACGAGCAGGGCTGATGAGAGATTTTGTGGAAGCTCGGGAAAATGTAGTTGAAATGAAAAAGAGAGAGAGAATCAAATAATGAGGTAGAAAGGGCTCTCCAAGTAAAGTATGAGAGCTACAGATTTAAAAATTCACAGAATAGAAAGCTGAAAGGGGATATGTAAAAGGAGAAAAGGTTGAATATGCAGTCAGAATATGAGAGTATAGGAAATATGGAAAACAAGAGTGAAAAAAGAACAGGTAAACTGCAGAAAAATTCTGAAAAATCAGATGAGAGCAAGAGAATGAGAGGTATTCTATAAGCAGATCAAATTAGGGGAGAAGGCAAACCCAGAATATTTGGTCATTTTGTGTCAATTATTTAAAAATAAATCAGACCCTTCCATTTATTCTGCCAAATTATAAATTGACTACATGAAGTACAGGTTTGACTATGTTCATATCTCCTTTAGCAAGCAATGGTAGTCTATGCTTTTGTTGTCTGCATTGACACACATGTAAACATATTGTTAAGTAATACCATGTTACAACGCAATAATATGCCAATAGCTCACATGAAAGCTTAGCTGTGGGGACATATTGATTTGCATTAACATTGTGGCATTGACACACTTGTAAACACATTGTAAAGCAATACCCTGTTACAGCGCAATAATATACCAATAGCTCACATGAAAGCGGAGCTGTGGGGACATGTTGATTCGCATGAACATTGTGCCATGGAGACATGTTGATTACTTGTAATTAATTGAGAGTGTCACCATGTGTGGCGTGCATGTCAGGCATTACACCATCTGCTTGTCGATGGGAACCAACCGACTTGTTTGCAGGTGTAAATCCCACGTCAGACATGTGCAAACCCACGTCAGTCATTTGACAGAGGTGGCTGCCTGGCAAGACTATGGCAGATTAAACAGTCATATGTACCTCACAAACTATCTTGGATGCTTCTGTACCCTGCTAGATAATGCGGAAAATTCCCAGGGGCAGTACCTAAAAATGGTTCGATACCCCCATGCATGCTTATACAGTGAAAAGCCAGGAACACACAAGATATATTTCTTTATAGCCATATTAGACAATTGATCGGGACAGTAAATATTGACCAAAACATTACTCTAATTTTTCCTGTTTTCCTCATTTTTCTTGATTTAAATATTAAAAGACCATGATGGTTCACGTGGAGGCACCGTTGTGTAGTGGTCGTGACTCTCGCCTTTCAACTAGAGGGTCGTTTGTTCGAATCCTACCCATGGCATCAATTTCCTTCGGCAAGAAATTCATCCACATTGTGCTGCACTCAACCCAGGTGAGGTGAATGGGTACCTGGCAGGAATATTTATTCCTTGAAATGCCAAGTGCGCTGCGGATGGATGCCAGGCTAAAGCCAGGGTAATAATAAAGTAAAGCGCCTTCAGCACTCAGCAGAGTGGATACGTGCGCTATATAAATTAGATCAAATTATTATTACTATTAAATGAGGACAAGCAGAAGGCAAAATTCTCCATGCCAATGAAGAAAAAGAGGCAAAAACATTGAAAAAAACGGTCTTCACTTCAAGGAGGGAGACAATTTTATCCCACCCCTATAGAAGCTTTTTCTGAACATAAAATGTATAATCTCACAAAAGCTAAGAAGTAGCAGGGCTCCTAGGATCCCTCTATGAATACAGCAGCTAGTCGGTACAGTAATCAAGCAGAGTGTTGGGTATAAAATCTTTTGGAAGGATGTCCATACATATTTATAGCAGAGTGATGTGAGAGGTTCGGCACTGTGTGCTTGATATCAATTCAGCAATCAATGATTCCAGCTTTATTAATAAACATGAATGTTTGTGCGCCGTGTTTCATTCACGGTTGCCAAATGGCAAGGTTTCGGGATAATTGCCTGTAGCCGGGCATGTGCATGGCTAATATCGAATTAGTAGTTCGTAGTCAATGGATACCTGGCTGATCATAGTTGGCTTTTCTAATAACTAGGATGGTAATTCTATGAACGATTTTAGTTCTCTTATATGGCACGATGAAACAAGATTGCTGAAAAAATGGGATTTTTATCAGTTCATATGGTGAGGACTTATGTTGTAGGTATTTCCAACTGATTTCCACAGATATCAGCCAATTATTTAAAGTGTTACTACATACACAAACAAATATTGATTGATGAAATAAAATTTTGATCTTCTGCATACTTAACATCAATAATTGTTGTATTGTCTCACTCAGGAGAACATTTTCCTCTCGATTAGATAGTCATGTGTTCCAGCCTAAGCCGTTCAAAGAGGGGAGTTGCGCTATACCTTGTTTTGGACCTCAACATTTAAAAAGATATAGCAACATTGAACTAGTGCTCATTTATCCTTTATCTATCATTTTTCCATTTTGTATCGGATGGGTGGGTGGGTTATGGATTACAGACTTGAATACATGATATGACATAATTATGCCAGCATATTCAGGCATAAGGAGGCCATAAAGATAAAAGATGGTTTTGCCGGTCTCCCCCACCTACGCACCCTAACCAATGCAACATATACATGTACCATCACTAGGAATACCAGTAATTTTTGTAAATAATTTGGATTGTCAATTCAATTTGTAATTACATGTACTTAAGTATGTGTGTAATAGTTTAATATCCATGTTATGTACTTTCTTTATTTAAGATTTAGATGCATAGCCATCACATGTTGTAAACCTGAAAGAAAGGTACTATCACGAATTGTTTCCCCACCTCCACATCCTAACCCATGTGACATGCATAACATACATGTACCAGCAAATCTTGTTTTTACAAGGAGTCGTCGCTGGATCAATTGAGTAATGGTGTAAAATTTGCAGAAATGTATATACAACTGCTGTATGAAATATCAATTCTTCTGTCATAATAATGATGTTAAAGATGGTGATGATNAATATAACAATTTTATTTGTGTACTTTGTAAGTTATGTATTTTATCAATGAGTGATAAGGCTACTTATTTGTGAATACATGAAAATAAATAAAATAATGATAACAATAGAATACAAAATTCTTGTAATGTGCCAACAACTGCCAGGCTCCGATGCTCATGGCACTCAACAAAAAGAAACAGTGTTACCAACAAAAAAAATAAATAAATATAAACAGAAATACCAAACTATAATTAGTCAACCATACAATACTATTCAGAAAAAGAAAGGTTTTAAAGAAGTTCTGAAATCATTAAAGAACAGCAAGCTATGCTACGGAATGGACCAGTATATTCAAAATCTTGAGGATCAAGAGTGCTTGTGTATGAGAAATAACAAGGAATGAGATCACTAAGTTGTAGTGCAAACAGAAAAGTACTATCCCAAATCTCTTCATAACAAGCAATATGTCATGATCAGTAAACACGTGTCAATCTTTCAACAACTAAAAATAAAAACGCATGAAAGTTCTGGTCTTGGAAATATTTGCAGTGATGATCCTTAAAGCATTGGCTTTTTTTTAGGGAATGTTCGAAAGTTGTTTTAGTTGTTTGAACCTGCAGTTCCCAAAGTAAAGACGCTTTAATGTGAGGCACAAAACATAATCCAGGGAGGTGTTTCACCAAATCGTTCTCAAAGTTAGTTACGCACGACTTTAAGATCGACTGTTATCAATTCTTGCGCTGAATGTGCGTACTATTATGAATTATTATACGCACAAGAAGGGATACCAGTTGATCTTAAAGTCGTTCTTAAAGTCTTTCTTATCTTGGTGAAACACCTCCCAGGCCTGGTTTACCTTGTTCAGTAACTGGCTTCAATGGATATTTCAACGTTGGATGTATTTTTTGTGCCCTGTTTTCCCAAGTTTTATATTTGCATTTTAATACAAAATGCCCCCTTCTTTATTCTTTGCTATTAAAAGTAAAACTGGCATTGGGGGGCATTTTGACAGGCACACAGCACACAGCAATTTGTAGAATAGATGACTATATAGAGATAAACGTTCTCAAGAAAAGCATTTTTCATAGTTGGCCATTTTCAAACAAAAGTGGACATGAGGGTGAAAATTAAAAGTTGAATGGATTCAGTAGGCTCCAATATTTTTTTAAACTAGATATCTTAGATTATATTTTTCCACTGCAATTACATAAAATAATTTATTATAACTCATTTTACCGTGAATTTAGTATAAGGGTAATTTAATGATACAAAATGTTGATTTTTGCACTAAAATACAGATATTGCATACCATGATATAACATTTGTATTTTAAAAGTATGTAT
Organism: Temnopleurus reevesii; assembly: GCA_036244855.1. Taxonomy (NCBI): domain Eukaryota; kingdom Metazoa; phylum Echinodermata; class Echinoidea; order Temnopleuroida; family Temnopleuridae; genus Temnopleurus; species Temnopleurus reevesii. The sequence goes on along the minus strand of BQKZ01001818.1, from coordinate 74,263 downwards.
TTGCCAGAAACAACCTTAGTATTGTATTTAACTCCTAAAAAGCATTACATAATTTGTAAAAGTCATTTTCAGAGTAAACCGGGGCTTTGAAATTCTAAAAAATGGTTGTCGTGTCACTCACGTTTTAAACATAAAAAGTTTTCTGGAGTTGTGTATTTTAAAAATTAAATCACTCCAATTTAGGAGCAAATACAGTTTTGTCATACCTTATTTTATAGCAAGTAACTTTGTCCAACTTGTAAAAGGTAAAGCCAGAATTAACAGTTCAAATGTTGTCGTGTCACTCACAATGTCGTGTCACTCACGATATGTCGTGTCACTCACAATATCATATTGTACATAAATCAGGACATCGACTAGTCACTGAAACATTATACTACATCAAAACAATGAATTTAGTAAAATGTCATTCCTGTCATGTCAGTAGGCCTACTGTAGCCTTCGTTATTTATTTTCTAACTTACCCCATGGATAATGGAATAGTCTGTTGATGATGAAGTCATTTGCATGTTGAGACATGTTGTTGTTTGCAATTTGCATCACATCTTTTCCATATTTACAGAGTATTTCAAATCTCTAATTCTGATTCAGGGACATTTTGTTATACATGTATACACATATCAGTCATGTGACAGAGGTGATAAGCCCATTTAGTTTTGACTCATTAAAAAAAGTTTCCTGGACAAACAGTTTTCAAGAAGAGAACAGCGAGGATCCCTTCAGTTCTAATTGAGAATGTTAAGAAAACAATGACTGATTTTTATTGCGCAGATGATATCTCATCAATGAGTCCAAGTATGAAGGACCGGCACATCATCCGTGATAAAAGTGGTAAAAAATTTCAGGATGCTGATGGAGAAACTGTCAGTATTCAAGACGGTATTTGTGTTACATTATAACAGAAGCTTACACACTTTTCCGTGAACAGTTCCCTGCCATCAGAGTCAGCCGCACAGCATTCTACAGCTGCAAGCCAGACCATGTTATGCTAAGAGCTGTGTACCCATCATGAAAACATGCGTCTACTTGTTTCAGTGGTGGACCGTCTACAAGATCAGACATCTTTGATTAACAGTGCCATGTGTGATGAAAACAGCAAGTCCTGTATGATGCAGTCCTGTGCAGTTTGTGGTAATTTGAAACTCTGGCAAAAATTCTGTGATGAGGAATTCACAGATGAAGAATTGGCCGAGCAAATCAATTACCAGCAGTGGATGACCAATGAGGAGGGTCGTCTTGCTTGAGTTAAATTGTCCAGGAGCCTTTCTGATGTCATTGAGGCCATCAACCTCAAACTTGGATTCTTCCTGGGCCATGTCTTTGTAAAACTTCTCAGTCTCCGTCCTTCAAACAGTAGAAAGCCAACCTATCTGCAAACATAGCATTGTTCCACTTTGATTTCAGTGAGAATTACCAGTTTGTCCCACAGGATGAAGTACAAAGTGGACATTGGGATCATCAGTCTTGTACCCTCTTCACTGCAATGGTTCATTGTAAGGACATCAACAGTGATGACATCAGAAGTGAGCCAATTGTTGTTGTCTCTGACTACATGAATCATGACAAATATGCTGTTCATGTCTTCTTGAACGAAGTTTTTTATTCATTTGAGAAGAGTCACCCTGAATTGCAGATTGAACACAAGATATTTCAGAGTGATGGTGCAGCCCAGCATTACAAACAGTTCAATGACGCTGATGGATGGGGATGTTGAGTGGAACTTCAGTGGAACTTCAGTGCAACATCTCATGGCAAGGGTGATGTCGATAGCTTAGGAGGGACCTGCAAGCATAGAGTTTGAGAGAAGACCAAAGCTTGAAGAGTTGATCCCCAAACTTCTCAAGAATTTGCAGGATGTGCATCTGAAGTGTGCAGTGGAATTACTGTGCTTCACTGGACGAAAGAAGAAATTGAAACCAGTTCGTCCCATTTGGACAAAGCCTGGAATAAGGAGGAAAAGGTAATCCAATCCATTCCTGGGACCAGGAAGAGCCATTACTTCAAGAAAGTGGAGCCATACATCATAGGTTGCCAGACCGTGTCAGATGATGCCAGTGACTACACAGAATTCTCCTTCCTTACAGGAAAGATTATTCCACCCGCAGTGGTGGATACAGTGGTTGTGAACCCCAACACTGCCTCATACAGACAAGGAGAGCGGGTCAAAGTTCTGTATGACAACAAACAACATGTTTGAGTTGTGATCAATCTCAATACCGCACAACACCTCCTTCAAGTGAAATGCCTCATTCCAAGAGGAGAGTGGTGGAAGCTAAAGAGTGACTGATGCAGTGTGGTATAGGGAATGTGAGGTTGTGGGCAAATGTGAATGTGAACCAAGAATGAACCGCCAGGGGGACCTATATCAGCTTTGAAGTGGGCAGTGTTATGGAAAGCAGTTTGTTTTATGTTGATGCTATTTCATTCTTGCTCATAATGCCCAACACACTTGGATTGTAGAAATATATGTTGTATTTTTGCACTCGTCGTGTCACTCACGTTTTGGATGTCGTGTCACTCACGGCATGTAGGGGGAGACTATTTGCCACAAAGAGTAAGTGACTGGTTGTGACTATATATGTTAGATAGATACACTATAAATGTACATGTACTGGTACCCACTGTACTCTTGGAGAACTACTTTGGCACGAATCCAGTCATAACCGATAATGGTCAGAAACCCATGTCCAAAATTTGTCGTGTCACTCACGCACAGTTTTTTACTCATAATTTTCCTGACAAATTGTAGAATTCAAATCCAACTACAAATGGCACATGTCA
>BQKZ01001818.1:20662-70534 GCA_036244855.1 Temnopleurus reevesii | reverse complement strand
CCCCCCCCCCCCCCCCCCCCATGAAATAATGTTTCCTTTCTTTCATTCTATTGATTGTTCTCTCTTGCAAAGACACTTTTTGTACTAAAAAAAATGAGGATGTATGTACATTGTTCATGCTCAACATCTAAACATTGCTATGAGAGCAAAATAATGTCTTAACAATCTATCCTCCCTCCCCTTCTATCTCTCCCTCCCTCCATCTCCACTCCCACCCAATCTATCTCTTTATCTCTCTCTTGATTCTCCATATCCTCAAAAATCATATGAGAATTTTCAATGCTAACATTGAAACGAAAGCAAATCAATGTCTCATAACTCTATTTGTCTCCTCCCACCTTCTCTCTCTCTCTCTCTCTCTCTCTCTCTCTCTCTCTCTCTAACTTTGTTGTTTTCACCTTCCATCATATTTCTCACTCCCTTCTCCCTCCTCCTCTGTTTCTATCTCATCTGCATCTCTCCCCTCTCTGTCTCTGTTTACATATTGCTCTCTGCATAGTCTTCCCGCGGTCCCCCGCAACACCTCGGTAAATATACACACGATAACAGAAGCCTTAAAGAAGACATCAGGGGTTTATCTGAACCCGCATACTTGACTCAAGCTCCTATTCCTTCTTGCCAAGGCAGCATTTACTCTGTAGCACCTCCATAATGGCATTAAGGACTGCCGAAATCAATAAGTGGTCGCATAGGGGGGAGGGAAAAGCGGAGGAAGGAAAGACGGTCGGCGGTTGCCGTGCCAGAAACCGTGCCGCTCACCTATCTGTTTTTGCAAAGCTCCGGGGAGGGTTTTTGCATGCACAGTCGGTTTGTTACTGCGGAAGGCATTCATTTGAAAGATACGATTCCATGAGTTAATCGATATTTCGCAGCACATGAAGAGTGAAATGAAAGCTGCCAGTCCGCTGCAATATTCTAAACCATTAGTGTGTGAGTTTAGACTCATGTTAGGCATAAATAAATATTTGACATGTTTTCCCGAACGGTTTCAATGTTTTGGTAAGAGGAATGTTTGCAGCTACTCATTCTACTAGAGTTTCCAAAACACTTCATGTAGGCATTCCAGATATTGAACAAACATATTGGAAAAAAATGTTAATAAAATATGTTTAAACTTCTCTTACATTTTAACATTTCTCTACACAAAAAAAAACCAAATTCTCTACAAATTAAACCCAGGTAGAGGAATTTGACAAGGAAAAAATAAAGGAGAGTGATTAAATCTGAGTGATATGCATGCATACGGCAGCTTAATAATGTGCATAATTGCATGAATCTCAAACGAAAGAAAAACAGATAAAATCATGAACATAAGAAATCTCGCGGACATCTTGGCAAACATACAAGATATTTCAATAGAAAGACACAGAAGGAGAAAAGCTAAAGATGGCCAGGTGTTCACTTATGACAAACACATCCTCATATTTCAACATTGACGAAGCCAGACGATGTGTCCAGCTTTCTTTGAATAAATGCTCGCAGAATTGTAAATGCTCGCTCTCGAAAGCGCCAACCAACGTGACGGGAAGACAGAGAAACATACAGCTTCACATCCCTAGTGAAGGCTGAATCAACAACGACATGCTTATCTTAGAAGCCGAACAGAAAATAAGCAAATATGGAGGGAGAGACAACAAGGATGGGTCAAGAAGAAGAGGAGGAGGAAGACGATGAGGAGGAAGATGATAATGAGAAGGGGAATGATGATGATGGTGGAAGATGTTTTAGGACAAGGAAGATGAGGAGGTAGATGATGATGAGGAGGACGATAATGAGGAGGGAAGGATGTTGAAAGTGGAATATGTTTGTGGGATGAAGGTGACGAGGAGCAGGACATAAATGATGACAAGGGGAATGACAAGAGGAATGATGATGAGAGTAGGAGATGTTTCTGGGCGATGAGGAGGACAATGAGGAGGGGAAGGAGGGTGGAAGATGTTTGTGGAATGAGGATGATGATGAGAATAATAATGACGTCGAGGGGAAGGACGATGAGGGTGAAAGATGTTTCTGGGACAATGAAGAGAACAATGATGACAAGGGGAAGGATAATGATGGTGGAAGATGTATTTGGAACAGGAAGACGATGAGGAAGACAACGACGCCAAGAGGAAGGACGATGAATGTGGAAGATGTTTTAGGAAGGGGAAGATGAGGACAATGATGACAATGGGAAGGACGGTGATGAGGGTGGAGGCTGTTTCTGAGATGAAGAGAATGATGATGATGAAATAAATGATAATGAGGAGGATAATGATAACAAGGAGAAGGATGATGAGGGTAGAAGATATTTGGAAAAGGAAGACGATGAGGAGGATTATGATGCTGAGGGAAAGGATGGTGAGTGTGGAAGATGTTTTAGGAAGGGGAAGATGAGGAGGAAAATAATGAGAGGAGGATGATGACAAGGGTAAGGGCGATGAAGTTGGCAGATATTTCTGGGTCAGGGATTAACAGAATTAGGAATCAAATTATTCTAGTACAGATAAATGTCTTAACTCTGTACAGATTATTTTCCTTTCTATATTCATAAGCTCATATCATTTGATCAACATTTCCAATCCAAATCTAATCATATCATCCTCCTCGTTCATCATATTTCTTTTTTTTTTCTGGTTGAAAAAAAGGTTCATTTAGCTCTACAATTATAGAGAAAAATTGCTATAAAAGAGCTGTAGATTACCTGGCACAACAATAAAATATTCCTCCTTGAAACTTCATTAACCCATAGAGATGACAGGAATGAGGATTATACAGAAGCCAAATTCAATAGGAGGCTGTCGCAAATAGGGTTGGCTCTTCATTTTCAATAATAAAATTTACATAAGAAAAATGTGGCCTCTCATTGATATACATTCAATTAATAGCCATAAAATGATAAAATAAGTTTAAATAGTCTTCACTTTGGAGGTTGATATCAGATTCCCAAATATCAGCAACTTCGGGTCACACCCTAAGAGTTTGAATTTGGAGCTCTTTCTCATTGGTCCACTTATGATGGTTGATGTTTTAAAGCCAAATACAAAAATATCTAATGCTCCTTCGGATACTGTATATCCTTTTTTATTGCATACATGCAAGAGGAAAAACCTAGTTGTTTTAGCACTGCTTTAAAATGTTCACACATCGAGGACTGTTGAATCTAATTGTCAATGTGCCATCTACAACAAGATCCTCATAGCACAAGTGTAAATTCCTGAGCATGCAATCAAATGGAATGTCACTGAACTTGTTTTGATAACAGATTCTCAAGATGACGACCAAATGTAGAGGTGCGATTCTTGTAAAGTCATTGTAGACCGTGTGAATCTCCAATTATTCACTTCTCTCTCTTTCTCTGCCTCAGCACAAGAACGTCACGATGGGACCCAGCAACTGCAGATGTTCCCCTTTGAGACACTCTGAGAAAAATGTTCAATTTGTAACCTATCTTCATTTTGACCCAACACCCAATGTCAAAGATAGCAAATTCATCTTTTTTTGTTAAACTATGATAATCACAAACTTTACTTTCTTTTTTTTTATTATTTAAAGGGATAGTTTATCCCAGAATTTTATTGCCTTTATTATAACTTAAATGATATTTCTTAATGAATAAACCTGAATATTCCCGAAAAATATCAGGGTGCTAGTTGTAAATCTGAAAACAATTTGCTGGCTCAGGGCAACAATCTCTTCCACTGCAAATTGCCATATTGAAATTCCCCGTGAAGTACTATGCAATCAGTATAGGGCATGTGGCAAATTCGTGCAGCATTTGGCTACGCGATAGCCTGATCGCAAGCTATGTCGCTTAAACGATATTATCGGTTATTTTGGAGTGATCATTTTCTGTCCATTGATTGGAATTGCAATTGCCGGTTAACAAAAAGGGTATAATTTGAGTACTAGTTGACGAGTTTTGATGAAATAAAAAGCAAAGTTTTTTAGGGAGGATGGGACTATGAAATCTGCTATAATAAATACTGGAATAAACTATCCCTTTAAAACTTCACTATTTCATTAATACATGCTTCTTCCACTAGCCAGTTCAGCTAAATCAGCTTTTGGAAGAGGCAATATTTTAGCGTAAATAAATTTAAGCAAATTTACGTTTAGAAGGTTCATATTGTACCCAAGTTTGTAGGAATCAAAGTGAGTGGAAATCTTAGCAAATTCATGGCCACGAGATTAACAACAATAAAACCCCGGCAAAATTTGAGCTCATACAGAATAAAATTCAGTTTATACAAGATCCTAGCAATTTCTTTTCACAAAACTTTGGTAAATTAATGTCAAAATGAAACAAACTTCCAGAGTGATACTCTCATCCTAGACCACTTGGTCAGATGACAAGTGTCACAACCGCAGAATACTAGGATACTGTATAAGTTAATATTTTCACGATTTCTGACCAGTTTGACACATTGGCGTGTTGTTATTTTCAAGTTTTGACAGTGTTTGTACACAAATGGATATGCATCATATAGAGTGTAAATTTTCGCGAGGCCATAACCGCAAAATTAGTGTTAAAAAACCACCACAAAAATTTCAGCTTATAAAGTACATACATTTGTAATATAATATACATAGTTTATCTCCAAGGCTTGGTGAATTATATACTGAGCTATTCACATTCATTTTGCATCGGTCTTTAATCATCATCAGTATGATTTTTACCTACTGGTTTGTTAAAAACAGAGGTCGGCATAATATACAAGAATCAGTGTTTAAAAAAAAAGAGCTTCAGATGAGTTGAAGGGACTATGAGACTGTGCAACAGGTGAACTTATTACACCCAGATAATAATGTATGGTCAGAAAATGAAGAAAAATCAGATGATCAAACTGTGAAATTTTGAGCAAAATCAGATAATCCCTTCAAAAGTTATGAATTTTCAAAGTTATTATTTCCACCTGTGCTGGGCATCCTTGAATTGGCAATGTATAGCTTATTAGCATAATCTGTGATGTCATACATGGAGAACTCCTCATTCACTTTGTATCTAAATTTATTGAAAATGGATGAATATCATATTTCAAATTAGGAATCAACACCGTTCGTTTTGGAATATTTGCAGAATTGATGTGGCTATAATATATTTGAGCGAAAAAACAAAATTTTGTCTACTTTTCTGGAAAAAGAGGCAAATGTGAAATTTTGTGTATAAAGGGAAAGGAGAGTTCTCCATGATGGCAGCCATTTTGTGCCTGTACATTGCCAATTTGAGGAGCCCATGAGGGACATGAATCAAAACTTTGACAATTCATAACTTTTGAATGGATTGTCGGATTTTGCTCACAGATTGACCATTGTATTTTTCTTCATCCACTAAGCGCATATCAATGTCTGAGTGAAGTTCCCCTTTAATCGCCCGATCCTACAGGTCTTCCATCCCTCCACATCTAGAGTTGGAAGTCGGGCTGTCTTCCTCAGGCCAGAGGGGAGCTGTTTACACAAGAGCACTTGAAACGTTATCTCTTGATTGGATCCTTAATGACCAGAGCGACAGCTTCCCTCTGAAAGTGAACGTGGGCCGTCATGGGCTGGATGACATGATGGAGTGCTGATTAAGAAAATGTTTAGGAAAGCATCTCGGGAGAGAGGAGATGATACAGGGGGGCTAATCAAGGATAAGACGTTGTAATCGGGCTATCTCTGTGTTGGCGGGGAATTTATAATATTGAAAGTGACATTGGCAGAATCAGGCAGGTGGATAAGTGGAGGTGGGACTACCCGCAAAATTATAATTAAAGAGGAGGGGAGAGAGGGACTACACGCGTGTAAAGAGGAGGGGAGAGAGGGGAAAAGACATGGTGAGATACATGTAGAGTGACAGATATTGAGAGAGAGACAGAGAGAGAGAGAGAGAGAGAGAGAGAGAGAGAGGGGGGAAAGAGAGGGAGATGATGGAACAGAGGTTGTGTTTACGAAATCAAAGTGTCAAAGTGTCTATTTAAGCCTGTTTATTAGACGTTTATTAACAGAGAAAGAAGGAAGAGAAAAGAGAAATAGGAGAGATATGAAGTATAGAATGTGGGTATCGCTAGAAAGTAGCAACTGATTGCAGATTGAAGTTGTTCTGCACAATAATTTTCATCTCACTTTAATGGTATGCAATTACTTTAATGCACTACATATTCTCTTCTAATACTGCAATAAACTTTAGAGGAACTCAACCCTATCAATAAGCAACCAACCATACCAATATGTCAACTTTGTCAATACCTCAACCGTATATCTATACAAATAACATCCATAGAGGAGCCATCAGCACCACCTGCCCATAACAAATCCATACATATATTATCACCATACACCCATCACCACCATACAACACATCAAAACCGTTTGCAAATTACATCATTATCATAGCCATTATCATACCCGTTGGTGACAGAATGCCAAGGTCTTCTGTAAGTTTAATCATATGTATTGTCTTTGGGAGAGATGGCATTTCAGATATTTACACATTTTTGTGAGCTGTAGTGAATAAAAACATCATAATGCAATTTTTCAATAGTAAATTAATGATAAATTTATTTGAATATAAAGATCGACCCAGAACTGACTTAATTATTGCGAAACAAAAATGATCGCATGCCTCGCTCTTCAACAGATCATCGCCTCATGTACAAAATAAATGCGAATTCTCACTCCACACGCAATACCACCAGACGCTCCAGTCACTTTGCGCCCGTGGCGGCTGGCAATAAATTCATCTGGCACTCCGTGGGAAATTACTGATTGTTATCTTCAACCTAAAATAAGCCAGAAAGCGCGCGGAAATATTCTCCTAATTTGGTATCTATGCATGGAAAACAATTTGCGAATACACCACAGCTCGTTTCACATCAATTTCTGCATCCTGACCATTACTAATCTATACCTTTAAAACCCATTGCAAATTACAGCATGTTCATAGCCTCCATTAAAGGGTGATAGAATGCCAAGGTCTTTGCACTGTGAGCAGGAAGGACAAAGGACTGGGACAAAGTAAACAACTTCATTCAATCAAGCTTCATGATCACAAAAGAAAGTCTCAGGTGCAGGGTGCTACAAGATCTTTTTGCACCACTTGCCCAAAAGCACAAGTGTTTCTCAAATTAATGGCCCAAACACAATGTCTATAGGCCTTTTGGGCAAGTGACAATCTTACTTACATGTAATTGCCCAATGGCTCGATTTTGTTGCCCTGGGCATTCGGGCAAGTGGGTTTGGAGCACCCCGAGGTGCAAATCTTGTTTAACATTTTTCCACAGAATGGAAAGGATAGACATTTCTTTTGTGATCATAAAGCTATTGTTAATGCTTGAATGGAGGTTGTATCTTTTGTCCCAGGCTATTATCTGTTCTGCTCACAGTAATGGTAAGGTTAATTGTTACATCTACTATAAACAGCAGACGCAAAACTAATGCTCGTCTAAAAATACACACAAGGAGGATGGGGATGTGAAATGGCATATTATGATCAATGTATTCCAGAATGGTGTGAAGTAGATGCTATCGTCTCTTTGAGTAAGAGAAGGGTGCTAACTCATCTTTATTCATATCCATCAGGTATATGCAACTATATCTGTGAATATAGCAATATCGGTCTGGTGCTGCATAGCTACTGATGTGGCAATGCAAAGTGGCTGATACGCCAAAGATGAGATGGATAAAAATAACATTAATTTTGGATAGTAACGTTGGAGTCTAAAACTACATCATTTATCATTTCAATACTGGTAAAAAGTGTATGCAACACACAGAAACAATAAAGTGGGTGATAAAAATGTGAAATATTATATGATTAACTTTGTTCAATAAAGAGGAGGGGAAGAGGAAGAGCTATGAACACGTTTTTCGTAACTATACAGTAAATCTATAATACAAGATAAAAAAAAGGACAAACGAGATCAGAAAAATAGTACGGAAACAGAATAACTACAATCAGCCTATTCACACTTGAATGACTAGTACAAAATTTTACTATCATTTATTACGTGAAGAAAATCATATAATCCTAGCTCAATCTTACTACCCCCCCCCCCCTTTCTATCAATCTCTCTGCCGGTTTCACTCCTACATGTATCCTTCACTCTTAATTCTATCTGCATAATACAGCCCAACATGTGTGTCAATTTTTTAACATGCCACATGCAAACCCAGGTACAAGCACCTCGGCCGACTGTCAAGAGCGGATGTATCCATTCTCACCCCCCCCCCCCCCCCCCCCCCCCCCCCGACTCCTCTCAATCTCTCTCTCATCTCTTTCACTCCTTTCCTTCACTCCTTTCCTTCACTCCTTTCCTTCACTTCTTTCCTTAGCTCCTCAATCTATCTGCATAATACAGCCCAACATGTGTGTCAATTCTATTAGCATGCTGTATGCATATATACAAGGACCTCGGATGATTGTCAAGAGCAGATGTATCCATTCTCAACCCCCACTGCATAGAGCCAAAGGGGCAAGAAGAAAAATAACACACTTCCCTCATTCTCATATTTTGTGTAAGTAATTTGATAGCCAATTTCTTAGCGTACATAAATTTTGACAAATTCACTGAATTTTAAGACCATTCTCCCTATATCTTTTGATATATTCACATTTAGAAAGATTGAACACAAGTCTATGGGCATTTTAATGAGTGAAAATTTTAGCCAATTCATGGTCGCAAATTTCGCGAAAATTTCAGCTTATATAGCACTTTATTTATGACTATTTCCCCCTATTTTCATAAAATAGAATAATAGGAAATTTCGCTAAGAGCAAGACTCTTAAATGATAGAAATGAATACATTTGCCATGTGAATTGTAATATAATAACTNCCTCTCTCTCTCTCTCTCTCTCTCTCTCTCTCTCTCTCTCCCTCTTCTTCTGTTTCGCTCCTATCCTTCACTCTTCAATGTATCTGCATAATAGAGCCCAACATGTGTGTCCATCTTGTTAAATGCCATATGGGCAATTCCACATGAGAAAATGATCCAAAATGTAATTCTGTTACTACTGTTTTGTGAAGTTTAAAGACCAAACAGAAGAAGTAAACATGAAATATCCTCTTATATGGCACAGAGGTATTAATGCCATCACCTGAAACACAAAATCTGTCAGATTTCCTATTTGCTTGGAGACCAGCGATGTATTATGAGTCAGTAACGGAAGTACTCTCTGGTAATTCTGTTACCGAATCACAATACCTCGCTGGTCTCCAAACAAAAAGGAAATCTTACAGATGTTGTGTTTCAGGTGATGGCATTAGTACCTCTGCACCATATAAAAGTATTCAAACTGACTAAGATCGTATAAGTATAGCATAAAGGAATGAAATAAGAGCCAAAAATGTCTGATTTGTAATTCCGTTACCATGGGATTGCACATATGCATACCCAGGTACAAGGGCCTCAGCCGATTGTCAAGAGTGGATGTATCCATCTCAACCCCCCCCCCCCTGACTCCTCTCAATCTCTCTCTCTCTCATCTCTTTCACTCCTTTCCGTAGCTCCTCAATCTATCTGCATAATACAGCCCAACATGTGTGCCCATTTTGTTAAATGCCATATGCATACCCAGGTACAAGGACCTTGGAATATTGTCCAATGTGGATGTATCCATCTTTTATTCTCTTCCCCAAAAAAACTCTTCCCCTCAATGTCTCTCTCATCTGCTTCACACCTATCGTTCACTCCTCAATCTTTCTGCATAATACAGCCCAACATATGTGTCCATTTTGTTAATATGCAAACCCAAGTACTAGGACCTCGGCCGATTGTCAAAAGTGGATGTGTCCATTCTCATCCCCCCCCCCAAGACTCCTCTCCCTCTGTCTTGCTCCTATCCTTCCCTCTTCAATCTATCTGCATAATACAGCCCAACATGTGTGTCAATTCTATTAGCATGCTGTATGCATATATACAAGGACCTCGGCCGATTGTCAAGAGCGGATGTATCCATTCTCAACTTCCGAATACCCCCACTGCATAGAGCCAAAGGGGGCAAGAAGAAAAATAACACACTTCCCTCATTTTCATATTTTGTGTAAGTAATTTGATAGCCAATTTTTTAGCGTACATAAATTTTGACAAATTCACTGAATTTTAAGACCATTCTACCTATATCTTTTGATATATTCACATTTAGAAAGATTGAACACAAGTCTATGGGCATTTTAATGAGTGAAAATTTTAGCCAATTCATGGTCGCAAATTTCGCGAAAATTTCAGCTTATATAGCACTTTATTTATGACTATTTCCCCCTATTTTCATAAAATAGAAAACTAGGAAATTTCGCTAAGAGCAAGACTCTTAAATGATAGAAATGAATACATTTGCCATGTGAATTGTAATATAATAACTGAACAAAAACAGCTCTTGGTTATAATTGTTTTTAGCTGCTTTACTGTACATTAATACAGTTCATGCATTTCCCTACAGATAAGAGTGCTATTTCATGAGGAGGCATTCTGATGTACTTTTGCTTTCAAGAAAGGTTTACAAACACCTTTTACAGGGAAACTTCACATAGAGATTTAATTTTAATAGCACATTTAAATTTTTCAGCTAACAATAATATGTCCAGAGGCACACGTCTTTGATATCGCCTTATACCAATTAGGGGTCAATTTGCGACACTATTCCGACAATTTTTATTCCATCCACGAAAAATGGCGATAAGCCTTGATTGATGTGCGCTTCCTCCACTCATTTATTTTTCATTGCATCCAAATTAAAAAATTACATTTCCGTGACAGGTGATGGCCCCGTTGTGTTCAAACTACTCTCCTCACTTTTACATATCTCCTTATCCTATTCCCTCAACCTCTTTCTTTTCTGTTCACTTTCTTTCCTTCTGTTCCTTCATCTCTTTCTTTTGCTCCCTCTTTCTCTTTCTTTTCCTCTATCATGCTATTTCTCTTGTTCTCTCCTTCCCTTTCTTTGCCTCGATCATGCTACTTCTCCTCCTCGCTCTTTCTCTCTTCCTCTTTCTCTTTCACGGTACTCCTCTTTGCTTTCCTAAAATCATTCCATTTCCCTTCTTCCCTTTGGTTTTCTTTCCCTCTACCATGCTATCTATCTTCATCTCTCTCTTCTTCTCTCTCTCCCTTCTCTTTCTCCTCAGTCCAACTCTGTTTTTATTTCAATCTCCACTTATCTAAAACTGGTTACCTCTCTTTCACTCATGTCTAACCTTACCTATCTCACCTATAATTCTTCCTCAGATTCCTTCTTATCATTTGCAAGAAATCATTCAATCAATTCGATTCAATCATTTTTTCAGACTGAATAAAGCAGGACTGTAATGCTCAAAATAGGAAAATACAATTCTTCCCCGATTCTGTTATGGAAGGACATGAAAAGTTCTACAAATAGTGTAAATTCACAATAGCTGAAAATCCTGGATACTGAATTGGCTAATACGGATTAATTGTTTCACATCTACTTGAGATCAGCTGTAATGCATAGAGGTGTTNAAATAAGGTAGGACTAACTGATTTTATTGTATGACTAATTACGGACTAATTATTTTCCATGAAAGACTAATTATTTTCCGGATTAGTCAATTTAGACATAATTCGATTGACTAATTAAAATTAGTCTAATGACTTATTATTCATTAGTCAAATAAGACATAGTGAAAGACTAATTTTTTTTAGTCATTTGACCAACTTAAGTTTTCAGTGTACATTTGCCATGTGAATTGTAATGTAATAACTGTGAACAAAAACAGCTCTTAATTATAATCGTTTTTAGCTGCTTTACTGTACAGCAATACAGTTCATGCATTTCCCTACCGATAAGAGTGCCATTTCATGAGGAGGCATTCTGATGTATTTTTGCTGTCAGGAAAGGTTTATAAACATCTTTCAAAGGGAATCTTCACACAGAGATTGAATTTTGTCAAGGATAGCACATTTTCAGCTCACAATAATATGTCCAGAGGCAGACCTCTTTGATATCGCCTTATTCCAATTAGGGGTCAATTTGCGACACTATTCCGACAATTTTTATTCCATCCACGAAAAAGACGATAAGGTTTGATTGATGTGCGCTTCCTTCGCTCATTTATTTTTCATTGCAACCAAATTAAAAAATTACATTTCCATGACAGGTGATGGCCCTGTTGTGTTCAGACTACTCTCCTCACCTTTACTGTATCTCCTTCCTCCAATTCCCTCAACTTCTTTCTATTCTTTTCACTTTCTTTCTCTCTTTTTCTCCCTCTTTCTCTTACTTTTGCTTTATCATGCGATTTTTCACCCTCTCTGTTTTTTCCCTCTCACATGCCATTTCTCCTCTCACCTTTTTTCAGCTATTATTCTATTGGTCTTCATCTATATTTCTCTTTCTTTTCCTCTATCATGCTATTTCTCTTCATTTTTTCTCTTTTTCCTCTTCTCCCTTAGTCTCACTCTGCTTCTTTTCTCAATACCTACCAATCTAAATCTTCTTATCTCTTTTTCACATATGGGTCACCTCACGGAACTCACCTTCTTTGACATAGTCATTCCATCCATACTCCCTCATAAAACTGTTTCTAGAGGTCAAAACGACTCTAAGAATGACTGGTGACCATTCCTTGTGCTCAATAATTGCTTCTATTGCTGAATTGCACCAGATAAAGGGTCATCACTTGCTTGTAGAGTCGCGAACAGCATTATGAAACAAAGCCCTGGGAGGTGTTTCACCAAGATATGAAAGACTTAAAGAACGACTTGACGCACGATTGGTACCAGATCTTGTGCCGACTGATCAAGAGTCTTGCGCATATAAACTGGTTAATGTACACCAGTCTTTCTTAGAGTTGTGCGTAACTTTAGGAATGACTTGGTGAAACAAAGCCCTTGTGCCTGTTTCATAGAGTTATTTGTAGAGGTGCGCACGACTGGTGACCGTTCCTAGGGTGCCAGCTCAGAGACATAGTGATCATTGAGTGCAAGAATCTGTCACCAGTCATGTTCAGAGTCTAAGAACAGCTTTATAAAACACAACACTGGGCGGTGTTTCACCAAGTTATGAAAGATTTTAAGAACAACTTTATATGCAACTGGTCCCAGTTTTTGTGCTGAATGATTGAGAATCTTATGCGTATTACACTCGTTAACGTACTCCAGTCTTTCTTAAAGTCATGCGTAACTTTAAGAAAGATTTGGTGAATCACCGCCCAGGTGACTGCAGTAAGTAATACTGATCAGTTGTTTCATATCTACTTGAGATTATCTATAATACATGTAGGGGTGTTGTGGTCTAGTGGTTATATCCTCAGCTACAGAATCACAGAGTCATGGGTTCCAATTCCCATTACAACTCTAGTTTCTGTTGGTAAGAAACTGAACCATAAACTTTGTCTCCAGCTTTTTACATATCACTGGCCCCTCCCTATCCCCAAACAAATCATCACTCCCATGCCTCACAAGGCCTTTGTTTTCATATCATTTCTGGGGTTTTTCTATCTTCTTGTATTTTATTTCTTTGTTTGCTCCCTATGCTTGTTTTTTTGTAACTGCAAAATATGAAAGACATATCAATGTCACTTCCTCTCCCATGAATAAATCTCACCTAACACTTGACATTCTTTCCCCATTCCATAAATCGGCCTTTCAAACATTCTGATTTCATTGATTATTTATCTGGCTGCATGCCCGGAAGTAATGTGAAGAAGGGCATTCCAATTACCTGTTTTGCATCTCTCTCTCTCTCTCTATCTCTCTGTCTGTCTCTCTCTTTCTCTCGCTTCCTCTCTATTTCTCGCTCCAACTTCACATATCTATGTAACACACACATATGTCCACACAAACATTCACATTTTACAGTGCTTCCTACCACTGTATAAGCTAAAATTTTTGTGGTGCTGGACTCGCAAACATTTCCACTCTTTATGAAGCATACATGCAAACGCTGTCATAAACACCAACACAACAATATGCTAAAATTTAAAACTGGTCAAAGAACGTGAAAATATCTGAAAATATCTGACATTTCTAAAATATCTGCTCATAAAGTACATATTTTGTGTTACTGTTTAGTTTGTACATGTAAGTACATTACATATAATCTCCTTAATATGCCTGCACTTAATGGTCCAAGCCTCTAGGATGCACAGAGCAATTAAGCTAATAGCTCTATATACAGCTTCCAGACAATTTTCCGTCTCGCTATTCTTTGCAATATCATTATACTTAATTCAGAATATCTATATCTACATGATGAAGCCAACCATGCACACATACATAGACATAACAAACCAACATAACGTTATCATCATTCTTTAGCTCTCTACCTTTCTTTCTATATCCACCCATTTTTTTTAATTTTTTTTTTATCTTTCACCCAATTCCTCCTTAAAAATTTATGCAGGCTACATAATACCTGTATACCCCCTTCTCCCTCCCTCAATCCCTATCTTTCTCTCTCTCTCTCTCTCTCTACTATCAATATCTATCCAATTCCTCTTTGCGCTTGCTAATCTGATCAATGCATGCTACAAAACACCCTGTGTCTCCCCCTTTTTTCTCCCTCCTTTTTCTCCCTCCCTCCCTTCCTCCCCTCTCTCTCCTCATCTCTGCAGTTCCTCTCCTCATATACATCTTCTTAAAGAAATGTTCTCTCTCTCTCTCACTCTCTCCCTCTGTTTTCTGATACAGACCAGAAGTGGGCCCCCGGACGGACGTGTCAGCTGCATCTACAATACAAACCATCGATCAATATCAAAACACATCTAGGTGACTAGCTATATAAAATACATATCTCTCGGACCCAAAGTACACATGCTACATGCACATATACAATGGACACTACAACTCAACTACATCTATACTGCAAATACACAGTGGCCCATAAAAAATTTGAACCAATAGGACGTGTAATTTTGTGACATATTCACCTATATATTTTGCCATAACATAGAAATCTATGACCAAAACGGGTAGCCTTGATCATTATATGAAATGTAAATATATTTCCCCATCAGTCTATGCAGATCATTTTAACCCCAAGACACTAATTTTGATGAAACTTGAGCATGATGAAATAAGGGAACTTGTTGATTCCATATTTTGTGAGCCACCCTGTATCTACAACAAACATGAACTGACTCTGACAGTGAGTATATTTGAGGAAAGGATTCAAGAAGATTATTGGGTATTCAGACTTGTATCTAAATAGTGACAGGATAGCAGTGCAACACCTCGGCCCGTATTCCGATAGCGAGGTGTAACTTAACCCAGGTCTAAGTCATTGGGTGGCTTCAAGTATGGTGTTTGGTGCTGGTGTTGGTGTTGAGAGAGCAAAACGGTCCGTAAACCGAGCCCCAACACCGTTGGTCAGTTTACAAAAGTGATACAGAAACGACCGGAAATACGTCAGAATCTTGCGAGGTCTACCCCAAACACCGACAGACTTCAAGTTTGATGTTGAGGCTGGTGTTGGTTTTGCTGCAACACCAACACCAGTGTTCAACACCGTACCTGAAGTCACCCATTGTCATTTAGACTATTGGTTTAACTTTTGAATAGCTTGGGTCTAAATAACAATAGTTTAGTCCAGGGTTAAGTTAAACCTCGCTATCGGAATACGTGCCCATTTGTTTTTATCCTGCTGGTTTGATTCCACACGTTAACAACCAAGTCGAGGGTATCGGTTAAATAGAGAATAACATTTCTCATCAAGCTAGGCAGATCATTTTAACTCAAAGACGCTAGTTTTGATGAAACTTGAGCAAACTGAAATAAGGAAACTTGTTGATTCCAAACTTTGTGAGCCACCCTTTATCTACAACAAACATTAACTGACTCTGACAGAGAGCATATTTGAGGAGAGGACTCGAGGAGATTATTAGGTATTCAGACTTGTATCCAAGGAGTGACAGGATCCCAGTGGAACACCATTTGTTTTCATCCAGTTTGTTTGATTCCAGACGTTAACAAACAAGTGGAAGGTATCGGTAGATTAGAAAATAGCACATCTCATCAAGCTAGGCAGATCATTTTTACCCAAAGACGCACATTTTGATGGCACTTAAACCACACAAAAATAAGGAAACTTGTTGATTCCATACTTTGTAAGCCACCCTGTATCTACAACAAACATTAACTGACTCTGACAGAGAGCATATTTGGGGAGAGGACTCGAGGAGATTATTAGGTATTCAGAATTGTATCCAAGGAGTGACAGGATCACAGAGGAACACCATTTGTTTTCATCCAAAATGTTTGATTCCACACGTTAACAAACAAGTCGTGGGTATCTGTCAATTCGAAAATAAACATTTCCCATTAAGCTGGGCAGATCATTTTAACCTAAAGACACTAATTTTGATGAAACTTAAGCTAATTCAAAACAAAGAAACTTGTTGATTCTATATTTTATGAGCCACCCTGTATCTTTAACAAGCATTAACTGACTCTGACAGTGTGTATATTTGGGGAGAGGACTCGAGGAGATTATTAGGTATTCAGACTTGTATCCCAGAAGTGACAGGATCGCAGTGGAACACCATTTGTTTTCATCCAGTTTGTTTGATTCCACACGTTAACAAACAAGTCGAGGGTATCGGTCAATTAGAAAACGGTTGTGTGGTCTAACTTCTCGAGGGTCATTATGTCCAACTGTAGATGGGTATCAGGGCAAGGTTAACAGCTGTAAGATTAATAGTTGTACCTATTTGTGATCAAATGAAGGTGACTATTAACTTCAATCTGTATCATATTACTTGAAGGAGTGAAATGATAAATACTCATTAATTAATCTCTTAATCTTTTAATTGTGACTGGATTTTTTGTGAACAAACTTACAATAGATTTTCCCACACATATTTAATCTACAATCAGTATCTCTTAAATCAAAATGAACATTTTCCTTTTGCTCCCTTGTGTATCAGACATTTTTGCCAATGAAAATGGGTGTCTATAAAGTATTACTTTTTCATGATTGTAGTGATTCATAAAGAATATAATAGCTACAGTTTCATCAGTGCCTATGTACATGAATAATAGTTTTTAAGGAAATGACCTTAAAATAACCATTTTAAGGAAATGACTTAGGACTTCTCATGTCATTCAAGTCATTCAAAGAGTAAATTTCTTTGTAAAAACTTAAGTGCCTCACTCCATTTGCCTTACTTATTCCTTTACTGAACCTTTTTTAACCTCTTACTCTGCCTTTATATGAGGGCAAGTTACCACAGAAATCTAATAATATGCATGCTGTAAGTGAAGAAGGAAGAGCACTGTCTTGCAAAGAACAACCGTTCTATTCCCAAACTTTTCAAAGGATACCAATAAACTATTCCAACACGTACACAAGGCTCACTGTAAGTAATTTCTTTGTAAGTGCTTAATAACAGACTCACTCCAGAGATCCATTCCCCTTTTACTTATTCCTTTCCTCAACCTTTTTCACCCTTTTACTCTGTTTTATGGGTCCAAGTTACCTATGAAATCCGTGGGTGAAGAAAGAAGAGAATGTCTCGCAAAGAACAACCGTTTCTTTTCCCAAACTTTTCAAAGGATACTAATATTTCATTCCAACACGTACACAAGGCTTATTGCACCGAAAAACTGATAAGATTTCAATTGGATTATCTTGATTTGGAGGTGTCCCGAATCTAATTATTTACCCTGGTAATGTGATATCCGTTCTCTATCTCTCTCCAATGCTGACTAGATTGAACTGTAATTGAATTCTCTTTCTGTGACTTCGCGGTAATGAGGGGATAACAAACAAGCATCTCCCAGCTATATTTAGCCTGGAAAACAGAGGGATCAGAAGATGAAAATGCTGGGATTCATGATTTGCAATGCAGTCTTTCATACAGGGTATTTCTGTATGAGAGGCTTCATGATGATGGAGAAAAGCAGGAAATGACACAATATCTATTAAAAAGAAAAATTCTTTTGAAACAGTGTGAACAAATTATTAATATTTACAAAATAAAATTTAGAGACAGCACAAGTAGACAAACTTTGATATTTGAGTTTATTGAGTACAGCAAGAGAAATTTGAAGGGTAAATGAAAAGGTTCGGAAGCTTATGGACAGAATTCTTTTCAGATTTGAGATTCATGGTTAGCCACAAACTGGAAGTAGGAATTCCTTACGTGTAAATAGAAGAGGTGGCTTTAACATCACCATGAAAGAGACAGTATCGAGGCTCATATTTCCACTTTCAACTCAAATCACTTTGTAAATACCCATCAACTTGGTGTAAGGCCACTTCATCATTGAGCCGTGACAATGTTCACATCTACCCCTGATAGGTGACAACATCAATACAACATATTGTCTGTTTGAAACCAGAAGAGAATCTCATTTGGGCTATACAGAGATAATCGCATTAAAAGAATTTGATGTGTACAGTAATATGTTGTGTGGGATCAGGTAAAACTACCCAAACCAGACGGGCTTTAACACAAGTTGTAGGGTTACTGCCTTTCTAGTGCCAAATCTCCTCGCTATTAAGGCCCCGATCACATAGGACCCCGGAAGCAACACGATTCAACACGACTCTTTGTTAATTCACAGTTAACTGCTTCCGAACAAAGAGTCGTGTTGAATCGTGTTGCTTCCGGGGTCCTATGTGACCTGGGCTTTAATGCCCAGAAACTGGACAGACATAAATTTTAACATCCTATTGTTAAGTATACAGTGAGATACAACTGGAATTTAGTCAGCCAACAAGCTGATATCAATAACTCCATACACAAAAACTGCGTTAACCCCTTCTGGGCGGCTCAAAACAGAGGACATGCAATGTAATCATGATACATGCAATTTATAAATACATATACATGTACATTGAAGAATGCTTGAAGAATTTTTTTCTGTGTTATTGCGACCAAAGCTTTCATCCATTTGTCTCACCTGGGTCAAGTGCAGCATAGTGTGGATAAATTTCTTGGTGAGATATATTAATGCCATGGCTTAGATTAAACTCTTCAACCTTCTCATATAGAGACTATGGTGTCTAAACTACTTCACCATGATACTTCCTCAACAGGTACAATAGGAAATAATTTATGGCCCCAGCTTTCCCCCATTTGTCTCCCCTGGGTTGAGTGCAGCACAATATGAAAGAATTACTTGGTGAAGGATGCTATGGCTCGGATGTAAACCATCCACCTTGTCATTGAAAGACTGGCATCTTAACTCCTTCAACATAACGCTTCCTCAAGTAGTACAATAGGAAATTCTAGTACATGAAAAAATTTATACAACACTTTTCACATAACCTTTCTTTGTTTCTGTGGTAGGGGGTTCTTGAAACTACTTCCTCTTAAGAAGAAGAAGCTATCAATAAAAACACTTATCATGAATGTGTTTTTATTACATACATGTAATGAATCCAGTGATTTCAGCGTGTTCTTTACAAGCAATATATCTCTATCTTCTGTTAATGAAGTGTATACAAGTTTTCTATTTGTATCTCGATGCCTCAAAATACATTAGAGGTAGAATCATATACATCAATTTAATATCATGCGAATGCTTTGGCTTAATCCAACATAATGTCCATAAATTGTAAGATGTAAAAGCTAAAGTGACGAAAACTGTTTTTAATATTCTCTTCAAGTCTCCAAGACTTGAATACTGCATTAAGATGAGCTGGAATAAAGATTAGGTCTGCAAAACTCATTAATATGATGAGGTACGATGCAGTAATACACTTCTATACACTGGTAGTCAAACTCCATATCATGCTTGCATTTCAGCCTGACTGGCGTAGCATTAGTCTTGTAAAGAACAAACCATTTTCATAATTTGATAATGAATACTGATTTTACTGTACCAATAATATTGCATTATCCAATTTTGCAGCATATGCTTTAAAAATAGCGTATATTCATAGAAAATTGGATCACATATGACATTAATAATACGGTTTAATATCTGCGTAATTTCTTATAAAGCCTTTAAGAGCCGCAGGAGATCAAATGTTCCCTATAGAGATCAAACTGCATATCATTCAATCTCCTTTTTGTCTCCATTTCTTATACTCCCATTATCTAATCCCAATTATTCCTTTCCTATCTTCTCCCCTTCTCAATCTCAATCTCTTTATCTTCTTCTGCTGCTCCTCCCTTCCCTCTCCACTTCTTCCTCCCCCACCCTTTCTCTCCCGCTGTGCACAATATTCAACAAATGACTCTTAAGAGCCGCCCCCCTCAATACCGGAGAGTCCCCAACCACTACAGTGTGACAACCATCCTAATTCGCCACATGGCAATCTAATACTAATTGCCATTTAAATGGATAGGTGAGTGAATGTTGCGTGCAGGCGTGCAAATATTACAAACATCTAACTTTGCCTCCTCCCTTCCCTCTTCAGTCCCCCCCCCCCCCCCCCCCCCCCNCCCCCCCCCCCCCCCCATTTCCCTCCCGCTGTACTCAATATTCAACAAATGACTCTTAAGAGCCGCCCCCCCCCCTACCCCCTCAATACCGGAAAGTTCCCAACCACTATAGTATGACAACCATCCTAATTCGCCACATGGCAATCTCATACTAATTGGTTTTTAAATGGATGGGTGATTGAAGCATATTGCGTGCATGCATGCAAATATTACAAACACCCATTAAAGTAGAACAGCACAGCATGACACTATGGGGTGCATTGGTATCGAATAGAGTATCGTGCGGTGTTAAAGAGGCAACATAATTAAATGTTAGGATGAATTAGAGCAAAGAAGTTTCATGAAGTTATATTCTCTTTTCTGGATTTTGACAAACAAGGAGTTTCATAGAAAAGAATATGTGCAAAGGTAGAATTCATTGCAATGAATCCATAAATTTTATCGTAAGGTGTTTACGTTTAATGTCAATTTGAAATTTGAAAAGAATTTGAAAGAAATGAATAAAAATGAAATAAAAATGGAATGAAATGAAAACCACATAAAGGTAATATGTATAGCATGTGTAGGACAGAGGATCAGCCTGGTCGATCAAAGAATTACAGCAATTGCCTACCTTTCTCTCCAATAGGGTTTTCAACTTAGTCATATCAAGGTGGATAGAAAACAACTTATCCCCCCACTCCCCCACAGCCCCCTTCATTCTTTTACATGACCAATTTCCTTTTTCTTCCTAAATGACGATAGCATGGGTCAGACCCATTTTTGGCTTGTCACTTGCCAAATCATTATTGGGGAAGAAATTTGTTCCTCAAAACTCTGGATCTACCCATTCTGTTCATTTTATGCATGAGTCTTGCAAAAGTTAAATATGTGCAGCTTAAATGGATTGTTTTCGTGTGCCAATTTTGTGAAAAAAAGGCCACCACAGACGCAACACCTGAGCAGGTGATAAAAGAGGAAACATCCCCCACCCTTTTTGCAGCATATAAAAAAAGTACATTTATAAAGACCTGCTACAAAGTAAATACTACAAAACCAATGAGTTCAATAATACCTAACCACACAACTAAGCCACACCACAATGCCACATCCCCCATCTGTGGTCAATAGAAACATTAACATCGTTGTGAGCTACATTACCTACACACTTCAATTGATCAGAAACGCATTCAATTCACATTCGTTTCCCTACGTCAAGCAGTCATTATTTATGCCCCAATAGTCATGTGAAAAATCACCCTGTCTTTTTCATGTTAACTCTTGAGATTTCCCTCTCGAAATAGAAGTGCTTTCGCGAGAATAGAAATAATTGTAGCAACTCACATGATTATGATATATTCCTCATGTTTTTCATGACTGCTCATAATTTTCTTGGATTGCTAAAAATATATAGTTAACAAAACGAATAAAAGCAAGCTTTAATTTGACAATCGTCAACACGCAAAAGCCAGAAATATCTATGCTGTAAACAATAGATGTAAGAGCTCATATTTGAGATAAAATTTTTGTACCGAAAATCTTTTGTATTGGATATGACAATTTAAGATTGAGCACTTACATGTAATATGTTTAAAGCAGATTGCACTGATAATTCAAAGGCTGAAGTAGGTGTAAAATATTAATGGAGTCAAGCGAAAGGCAAATGTGTTCAGTCATGCACTCATAGATCAAATAATGTCTAGACGAAAAAATTAAAAAAATAATTGTTAAGTTTTCCTTGAAGGTTTTCACAATAGATATAAAATTGCCAAAGTCTTTCTATATGAAAAAACATGGGGAAAAAACGAAGAAATATTTAAAGGAACTGTGAACTCATGTTTATATTTTTCAAAAATATTCATATTTTTTTTAGAAATATAATGTCTAGAGTCACAGATGTACTTCATAAGATGTACTTCAATACAATCCTAAATGTGTTGATATAAAAATAACCATTGCCCATTTCACAATTGCCTCTATACCACTTACCCTATAAGCTGAAATTTTTGTCATGGATTTCTATATCCTTGTAAAAATTTCTATTTTGTGGGTTGCACATTCTTATTTGTAAAAACACTGTCAATGGCTATATTGACAAACTGGTACCAAAACACAAAAATATTGGCTTATATAGTTGAACAAACCTTTCAGGAATTACATCTTTTGCCATCTCAGTACAGTACAGTATTGATGCATCCTTACAATAAATACTGAAAAAAAATACCATCTCCATATCTGAGTAAATAAAATCATGTACAAATTAAATCAATATTTGCTGAAACACAGACAAGCAAAAAAAATCTGCTAAGTGTATTTGCACACGATACAAGAAATGTCAAGTTCGTAAATTTACCAAGCCCCTCAAAGTATTCTCGGGTAAATTGAGTCTCCTTCTTATGTCAACAAAATGGCTGGCCTGTCAAAATAGCATCACTCAATATCCCTGCCCCTTCTACATCCAGAATTATGCATCAACCTAGATCTAAGTTAGGGCCCACATTTAACATTTCTTAAAAACAGATAGAATTTTATTATGTATATTTTGGTTTTTTTTTCTTAAATTGTTGATTCTTTTATACATAAGTCATGGAAAAAAATTGTGTCCGCTTTTAACATAGAATTGATTTTTCATAAACCACGTAAACTGGAAAGGATCTGATACAATAAGACTAAGGGGAGAAATCTGACATTACCGAATGTGTAATATATTATGTAATTTTATACACTTTCTTCACACAAGTTGCCTTATACTGAACCCATACACATTTGGTGACATCATTGATTTGTAGCGAACAGAAAATTTTGGGGCATATTTTTTCTACTCAATTACAATTTGGGGGTAACAATGTAAAATTCTAAGATATGTGATGATGACTTATTAATTCACTCTAAAACTACAACGTTGATAGCAATCCTTGCAACCAACTTAAATTACATTGTTATATCTGGAATCTTGTGACATACGTGCATGGATGGAATGCTGAGTATCTCAAATCTGACAAAACATACACTTCGGGAAATGCACATACACTATCAATGTGAAATGGACCTGGATTGGTATCTCGAAGACACTTAAACATCAGCATGGGGTAAATTGTTTGAAAGACTTGCAAGAAAAATGGGAGTAATTTACCCATTGACAACTGAATTATTTACTTCCCATATATACTTTGTACAGTGATCATCTGGTTCCCTTTCTAAAAGGATTAACTAAAAATATTTTCATAACTTCATCACTGGGGCCTCCTACTAGTATTTAATGACGTTACTGAACTCATCATAATGAGATTCTCTTACAGTATAAAGATGGTTTAATAATTCAAACTAATGAGGCAGGCATGAATTATGATACACTTGATTAGTAATTAATTCTTGAACGCAAAATTAATCATTACATTATGATTAGCAAGTGAATGAAAGTCAAGGAATTAAGATAATGTTATGGAAACAAACACAGTTGCAATTCCACGATAGGTTGGACGCATTTTATCCTGTAGTTGTGCAAAAAGTATGTTGCCCAATAATGGGTAAACACTTGCCCAGCTTTTTTAAGAGTGCGCATGTATTGCTAATGGAGTGATGAGAGCAAATACATTCACATCTCACAAAGATAAATCACCGTTGGGGCTGCGAAGGTTCTGGCCAGCGCAGAATACAGCATGCACATTAATTTTTTTTTCAAGAGGTACGCTCTTGAAGTTGTAAATGGCACAGACCTCGGTGAAACACGAGTACTTTCACCTGGTAGATGTTCATAAGCATGGACTTACAGCTCATGTTACCGTGATGTGTTCACATAAAACATGAGCATCGTTTGGAGTGCATCAAGCTTGTGATGCTTTACACACCCTGGTATAGCCATAGAGCTAGGCGACAAATATGAGGTGCTCAAAGTTTATTAATGAGAATAAGATGTACCTATTTATTCCTGGGTGGAGAGGAGCAAGAGCAAATTAAATTCTAGTCCAAGAAAATTGGTGTCAGGAGTGGGATTTAAAACCCAATCTTCAATGCATGACAAATCCGCTGCCTTGCAGAGTTAGCATTAAAATAGTATAAGTATAAGCATGTTTTCAGAGCTCAGGATGCCTTGCTGCGTTCACATTGAAGAAAAGCACCATTTAGATTGCATTTAGATTGCATTTAGATTGAATTTACAACTCACGTTGTGTTTTTTGGTTAACACTCCAGAGTCTAGACAAGTACCATTTGGAAAGCACAATGTGGATAGGCAAGGATTTCCAGCCTGTGTTAGCTCGGAATGTTCACACTAAAGAGCTTATCACCCAGAGTGCATCATGAATATTGGCATGGATCTATCTACAGGTTGGGTTATTTTATACTGTGTTCACACGGTAAACTAAGCAACGATTGAAGTGTATTTTACCTGTGGCGTTTTGCACTCTACTATCCAGAATGAGATCAGAGAAAGATAGCCAGTTGCTATGGGGTTGTATTAATATGACTAAACTAGTTTTTCATGAACAAATTATTCAGAGACTCTTTTTTTAAAGCAAGTGCCAAAATTATTAACATGACAATGTTGAAGAATTAATCACAGACTTTTGAAATCCATCTTAAAGAAAATCCATACAAAGTGCACTTTATTTCCTTGTTACATCTTTTGGAGACAATATACATTGAAAAGAGCAGACCTAAACAAAAACATTAGCCCCTCCCCTATCCTCTGTATACACCATGCTAATTCTGATGCTATTGCTGATGTACACTACAAATGGGTATGTGAACAAAAATGGGTTTAAATGCAATAGACAGTTGTTTGATTTACAGTTAGGAAATGGCGACTTGGCAATTCTAATTAAAAAACAGACCTCTAAATTACGGAATTTATACTTTTACCAGGAACAGAATTATACCTTTACTTTTTAGTTTTCCAAATATATGCAAGACCTGATGGATGCAAATGTAAAGGCTTTGCGATGTGACAAGATTTGGCCAAATATCTTATGTGGGTCTTTATTGGACCTGTGTACATGATAGACTCAGAAGGAAGGAAGATTCAAATGATTATAAAGGCAAAATGAGTCTTTATGATGGGACTGATGCTTTATTACATCAGGTCCCTGCATTCATATAAATGATGAGCAAAGATACATGCGCAACAATTATTCTGTAATCTTTTGGGGTGTTCGAGCTTATGGTCCAAGCATCAAGGATGATTGCCTGAATATAGCCCTAAATGCTAATATTGAGGGATTTGGTTCAGCTGCGTCAAACAGACTATTCTAATTTCGTTTATAAGATAAGCATCGCATGTGGATCAGAAAAGAATTGAAAGGAAACATGCACTTTGTGTCAAGCTGTGAGATATTTTTAGGCAGAAAGTTTGTCATCCAAGCATGTTTTATTAAACTCAACACAAACGATGCGTGCGGAGGTGTGTGAAAGCGTGCTATTAATGTCACATGACCTTGTAACTGACACGCCTTTCTGCATATATGCAGGTAAGAAACTGATACAGCGAGAGCAGTTGTAGACCTTGTGTACAGAAGTAGCGATCTTGTCAAATACCCTGTATACTGCCCGACAGGCAATGCAAAGTTTATGCTGAATATTTTATACGTGCATGTATTGTGCACTTTTGCAAGGGACATGATGAGGGAAGATTATAAAGCAGGAAGAAATTTACTGTAGCATTCCTCCTCTACCACAAGGAAATTAATTGCTATCCAATCGATGCATGCATGCATGAGAGAAGCTATTCAAGACAGATCATGATAATCCCTAATTCCTGCGTGCATGCTAACTACACTATTTTTATGAGCTATTGCAATCACAGCTCTCCCTCTTTTCTCATTGTAAACGACACTTTTTCCTTCATGGAATCAAACTAGTATTGCCCATCCTTTCCAATAGCAGTGCAAGTCAGAATTCTTTGCTACTTGTTATCACTGTAGAAGCACAGAACAACAGAAATAGAACGTATAGTTATTATTTGACTACAATGTTCGGAATCCATTTTGCATGTATACTTAGTTTTTGCTGTGTCGGATGAACCTCAGGCAATGTTTTGGCTGTCAAGAACAACCTTATACATAAAATTTGTATCGAAATATTAGTTCTCCTGCCTATTGTGAAAAAAATGAACTATACATCTCATCATAATGTCTAAAAATAGTTCTTACATAATTTGCTGCCCAAACATGTACATGTAGCTTTTCAATGTTATTTCAGCCAAGATAGATATGAATGATACATCATTCATTTTTTCTTTAATTTGAAATAAAATATTAGATTCCCTTGAATTTAATTTAAGTGCCATTCCCATTTGCCCTTTCTCCAATTTCAAATCAAACACACTGTTCCCTTCAATTCCGAAAAAGGACAAATGCATTCTCATTTGCCCTTTTGTGAATTTCAAATCAGTGCAGTTGGACTGGATGGGCCTTCAAATCTGAAATGAAATGAGATGCATCAAGTAAATTGCTCATCCATCTCGACAAGCCATGTCGTTTTCCGTCATTTGTGATCTACCCCTGGACGAACAAGGTTGTAGCAATTGGAGCGGAAAGACAGAACTCGATTACTTTCCACATTACTTCTTTATAAATTGACTTCATCAATCAGTGGGCATTTCTTGACGTTCCATACCTCATAAAAGAATGCCCCATACCTCATAGAAGAACCGATTCAACTATACAGGTTTTTATGCTCTGTTGTCTCAGCCTCATAAAAGGTAGGGTGTATTTCAAACCCCACCTTGATGCTCCATTCTCATCAAATGTGAGCTTGACCATTTGTAGTACTTATGTAAAACAAGGAAGTTTGCTAGTCTGTCGGCTTCAGTTTTCCACAATAGTGCACAATAAAGAATCTGCTTTTATCATGAGAAAAAAGATGCAGTGCATTCTCTGATGTAGTTCAGTTTACTACTGCATGACCTGATATTATTACCTATCCTTCTATCCTTACCTGTCCTTCCACTGACTTTGTCCTGAACATAGAGGGATTACGTACACAGGACACTCAAGCCCACAGAATCTATTGTACCACACAGATAGTGACTTCAGCAGATTCTGTAGGATTGAATGCTCTACAATATCAAAATACTAAATTCAAACTTCTAAGGTGAACATGCGGCTAAACATCAGATGCTTTTTCTAGCCACATCAGAAAATAAAAGAGGATGATAAATATTTACCTGACAACAGTTTTAGTGCCATATCATCTAGCATTCCTTTGGTATTCACTGACTAAACATAGGCCAAGGGTAAATGGGGTTGTCACTACAGCATAGTGTAGTGATATATTACATATAGTTTAACACTGTAGCAAAGTATATGCAGTATGCAAAGCCCCAAACTCTTAACAATGAACTACAGATAGCCCCTTGTTCCCAATGTTTGCTTTAAATCTTACTTGCATCTCAGAGCTGATGCTTTCTTTGTGCTCTCTCCTAATATAACTCTGTATTGAGGGCTATTGCTCAGAAGAGTATTGAATTTGAAGCAGAGAGGATCAAGTCAAGTTGTTTGTAGCAGAAATATCTCAGATTTTGTGGATCAACCATAAAGCCCAATTCGGTAAGAATCATATCATGTTTATTCTAATTGGTTTCTACATATAATTGAGAATGTTTTGCATAAAGAATTATTTCATAACTTTCAGATAAATGTAAGAAAGGTTTCAGTCAAGGTTGAGAGTTGACATCTCTTTTCTTTATACACAGGGCATTGAATTATTAGTGTATGCAAGTGTATTATACAGTGTATACTCCAAAGAGAGTCTGACTCCTTTCTTGATTGGAACGAAGTTATAGAAAGTTCTTGTATATTTTTGTATATTGTAAGATGTGAGACTATCATTGCACCTAGATATGATATAGAGTATAGTTGAAGTTTTGTTAATAGATAAATGAGAATTTGAGTGATGTGATCATGTGTATAATATAGTTTCCATTGATGTAGTTATAGAGGCTTATTCATCTTGCACAGGATGCTCATGTTTGCTTAAGCTCTAATCACTGGGCTGGCGTTCTGCACCCTGTATTTGGGGATGTGTTTACATGAAGATTTAATCCTCTGTAGTTCGGTATAGGGTTGAGAATAAAGTTATTCTTGAGTCGTGTTTAGTTCAGTTAATTATATTTATCACATGATAGATACTCTTTAGAACTCGTAACTATTAGATATAATATAGATCTGGGTTTGTTGTTATCGGCACTAATGTTTGATGTATATAATTATATAATCATTTAGTGGTAAAGTGTATTTTCGATTTCATCTGATTTCATGTTGTATATTCGTTGACATTGACAGAGTGAAACAGTTGTTTATTATTGTTTGTTTTTTTTATGTTTCATTACAGATTGTTATCTCATAGCTCATAGCTCATAGCTGTACGTTTCTTGGAAGAAGTTTGACAAGATTCGATTTGCTGATTAAACTGATGTTGGTTGAACTTAGCGAATTGTGTTCCGCTTTGTGCTTTGTGAATAACGAAAGTTGGACTTAATAGTTAGACGAAACTCCTCTGTGAAAAGTTTTACGGAGGCAGCCACAGGGGTAGTAGTGTTTAGGGCAAGGAAAGACCATACACTTGCAAGGGCAAAGCATACCAGGCCACACAATCCCCGACTGGACTGTATTTTAGACCATCGTTCAATAGACCATCGTTCAACCTGAATTAGAGTTCAGACAAGTATATTCTGAGAAGGTTGAAGTGATCTTTTACATGGCCGGAAGAAACCTGTATAAATGTACACAGGCTTGTGTAAAAAAAAAATAGAATGGAAATTATACCATTTCTTTCTTTTTTTGGAACAGAATTTATCTGGGGAAAATAGATTCACATCAAAGAATAGGATTACAGGCTTGTAACAAGAAGATTATCTCTTTGGTTGTAATTTGGGGGTTTGCAGACAAGGGTCTGCTCAATTGAGACCACTGAAGTTTAACAAGAAACTCGAAATGGTACATGATATATCTATTCAATAAATTGGAGTAAAATCTAGCAATTTAATTTATACTTGTCAGCATAGGTCTACATGTTTCATAACATTTGTAAAACTAGATGTAAATTTTGTATGATGTACATGTAGATGAAGAGAACACAGTAAGTGACGCAGCGGCCAGTGTTTGAGCATAGATATCACTTCTATGGGTTATTTTAAACACACCATAAAAATGCACCAGGAAATACACTTATTTCAGACTGACAGGGAGTTCACTGTATTACAATGGTTAGGGGTCGAGTCACTTCTACCGCTTCTGGTCACAATATTCTGTGTGCGTAAATAAATGACCCGAATACAAACGTGTGCAGAAAGAGAATAGATCTGAAATACTCGTCACTTGTGTTGATTCAAAGAAAAGGAGGGCCCAAAAACCGGGTTCAAATCATAATGTGGTTTTATAGGTCACTGAATTTGTAGAAATTAATATTCTAGGAGGGGTGATCTAATTTAATTTCCATTGTCAAAATGGGTGTATCCCATTAAATTTTGTTTATGAATTGGAAGAGGTTTAGTGTGGTGAGAAATGATAAAAGCAAGTAAACCAGTAGTCTCAAAATCTACTGCAAAGCACCAAACACTACTGCACTGTGCTTGCCAACCTGTACGCAATACACTGTGAAGTGGACTGTACAACGACAGAAGAAAAAGAAGAAAAAAATGTGGAAGCGTTCAATTGGTTAGAAATTATGTTATAAACTGTATGGAAAGAAAACAAAGGATATTATCGCGATGGGTATTATAAGATTAGTTTTGGATGAGCAGTGCTCGATATTATTTTAAATTTAGAGTGGGTGCAGAGTATAAATCTGAACAATCGCAATCTCAAAAGCATGTTAAAATCTACATGAACTATGTGGTATAGCTGAATAAAGCACATGTTTGTTCTTAGCGCTCCTCTTCCTTCCTTTTCTTCAATCTCTAAAATCCCACATTCTCTACGAAACTAACATTTTAAAGAATGAAGATCAAAAGTACAGTACAATATAATGATATTTCATGTTCATCCATCCATTTTGAAAATTAATTTGATTTTGTTTTCTTGCTGATAATAAATTAATAGTAGTCCATAAAAAAGACATACATTAAAATGCATACATGTATAAAGGCATGATATACAAAAAAATATATATTTTTTGATAAAAAAAATAAATTTTCATCTTTTCACCATTATCCTCCTCCATCTCTCCCTCCCCCAACTTATTTCATTACCTCATACCACTCCCTCATCTCTGTTCTCTTTTAAAATTTCATCCATCTCTTCAGCGTCCTTTTTCATCACCTCATCTCACACTTCATATTTCTGTCACACACACTTCGAGCTCCTCTCTCTATCTCTCTTCATCAAAAATTTTCATTACACATGCAGCGATCCCCGAGAGATTTCACAAATTATTCAAAAATCTTCACAGTCGGATAAGTAGACAGAAATTATAATCACCCAATGATCCTGAGTGTGCGGAGTATCATAGGTCTACAGTACATGCCCTGATCTAGCCTGTTCAAAAGGTGGCATATGTAGCTTCAGTTCATTTATAAAATTTATGGGCCATTTTCCTCCTCAACTAGGTTATAAAGGAGGATCTTGGATATATTACAGACAAAAATACAATCACTAAATTTTCATATGTCTTACGAATGACAGGACAAATACATAAGTTATTCTTTTACAGCAACCATGGAAGTATTAATGCAGCAACTACAATTTACATGTTTAATTATTAGATTCCTAAAATAACAAAATGAGTGTAGTATAGTTTATCCCTGTGATAATAATAATAATAATAATAATAATAGATGTGATTTATAGTGCGCCGAATCCATCCTGCTGGAATGTTTGATTATATGCAGCTCTAGGCAAGAATTTTGAGACATCAAGTTGGAATATATCAAAAGATCACCAATGTTGATTACTTTTTTTTTACCCATCTTGTACAGTAACATAGACATGCATTGAATAGCATCCATATCATGCAAATTACACGCTCACAAGGGGATTTCATGCATACTCCAGGCAAAATTCTTCAGGCTAAATTCTTCAAACTTTGTGTCAGAATATGGATATAAAATTCACCTATATAATGTTGCTTACTCTTTCCGATCATCTTGTACAGTAACATACAAATGCATTGAATAGCATCCATATCATGTAAATGTCGAGCACAAGAGGGGATTTCATTCACACTTCAGGGACAAATTTTAAGACATCATGTCAGAATGTGGATATAAAAAACAGAAATGTTGATTACTTTTTTTTACGCATCTTGTACAGGAATACATGCATCAAATGTCATCCATATCTTGTAAATTACACACTCACAAGGCGATTTCATTCACACTCCAGGAAAAAAATTAAGACATCATGTCAGAAAACACCAGCAATGTTGATTACTTTTTTTATGCATCTTGTATGCATTGAATAGCATCCATATCATGCAAATTACACGAACACAAGGGGATTTCATTCACATTCGTGTCTGAATGTGGATATTAAACTCAGCAATGTTGATTACTCTTTCGAATCATCTTGTACAGTAACATAGATAGCATCCTATCATGTACACGTAAATTACACGCTCACAAGGCGATTTGATTCACTTTCCAGGAAAAAAAATTTAAGACATCATGTCAGAATGTGGATATAAAAATCAGCAATGTTGATTACTCTTTCAAATCATCTTGCAAAGTAACACAGACATGCTTTGGATATCATCCATATCATGTAAATTACACGCTCACGAGAGAATTACATGCACACTCGTTCCACTATTCGTGATCTCGCATCCGATGGAACATTCAGATCATAGCTCTTCCTATTGCATCCCTTTTGGCATTATTGGGAATTATTCGCTGGCATGTTCGTACAATGAGAATCCGATAGACAGTTGCAAATGGAA
This sequence comes from Temnopleurus reevesii, assembly GCA_036244855.1. Lineage (NCBI taxonomy): Eukaryota > Metazoa > Echinodermata > Echinoidea > Temnopleuroida > Temnopleuridae > Temnopleurus > Temnopleurus reevesii. Next base: position 38,374 of record BQKZ01001818.1, on the reverse strand, counting down.
TGGGGACTCTTCATGTATATGAATGTACCAATTGCAAGATTAGCATGTGAAGCAGAACTGCCTACTGTTTTGGAATATGCATGACAGCATGCACGAGCTGAGAACTAAAATGAGAATAACACAGCAGCTGAACAAAAGTGAGAGAAAACATGACAACATTGCAGGGCGCTACAAACCCACTTGCCCGAATGCCCAGGGCAACAAAATTGAGCGATTTGGGCAAGTATTAAAGTGAGATTGCCACTTGCCCAAAAAGGCATAGAAATTGTGTTTGGGCCATTAATTTGAGAAGCCACTTGTGCTGTCGGGCAAGTGGTGCAAAAGATTCTTGTAGCACCCTGCATTAAATGTACTCTTCGTCATTGACTTGTACTGAAAGCCTTGAATTGTTATGATAATACACAACACCTCATTCATATTCTGGAACGGTTGGCAGCTCTGAAGTGAATTTTCAAAAAAAAATCTGGACTTATTTTGTTCATTGACATGACAAAGTGAACAATCTGATAAACAATTTGTTGTTTTTGTCATAAAAAGAAAGATTGTTTTCCAATGCCAGAAGCAAATAACTTCTCATAAATGAAAAAAAAAGAAAATAAATAACAGGAAAAAAATGAACAGGTTGAACAGGGACAATCAGACTGAAATAATATGGTTCATTCTATGGTCCCTGTTCTGTGATACATAAGTATATATATCACTCAGTTTGAAATTTAAAGCTGCCAACATGAGTCAGTGAAAATTAGAAATAATCCTGCTAAAAACTAATAATCTCCACATATTTTACATTGAATGCATGGGGCTACGTTGCCACAATTAGTAATCTTTACAGGGCCTAACACAAAACTTGACAATTCTGAGGCCAAAATTAGTAATAGTTGGCAGCTACGGAAGTATATACTAACAAGTGTAGACTAGTAGTAGAGCTGAACAAGACTGTTATAGGTTCTGTAAACTCTGTTGTGCAGTAGTACTCAGGGATCTTGTGTGAACCATACATGTACATTCATTGTGTTACTTGTGTCCTAAATGTGAGATTCATTTATCAGCTTAATTTTTCTATTGTTAATTGTATACTGCACCATATTTAGCAACGGAATTAGACTAGAAATGACTTGCAAAACCATATAATGGGTGGCACAATGCAGTATTACACCAAAGCATCCTTGGCAACAGCAAAAAAGTATGTCATCTTCATCTTGATACGCCTACAAGGACGAAAAAATAGTTGCTGAAAATGAATAAAATGGGACCTTACCTTTGCACTGAAATCCTTGTTTTCCAAATCCCCTGTAATAAAAAAAAAGAACAACAACAAAAAAAAATGAATATGAATTATGGAACTGCTTTGCTTTAACAGGGAACATAGTAGTTACAATCAGAAGCGACATACTGTACAATAAGAATAGTATAAAATATGTTTTTGGAGGGAAATCAAGTTGCTCAAAAATTTCTCTGGCAACATAAACTTTGTTTAAATATTCCTAAAGCCCCGGTTACATAGGACCCCGGAAGCAACACGATTCAACACGACTCTTTGTTAATTCACCGTTAACTCCCTCAGAACAGAGAGTCGGGGTGAATCGTGTTGCTTCCGGGGTCCTATGTGACCGGGGCTTAAACAAATTATGCCAAACACCATAGCTCATTCAATACAGTGGAAATTTAAAGAGGTGATGTTAAAGGTTTGTTTGCTGTTTTGCTTTAATGCATGAATGACTCCTCATACTAATTCTGCCATTAATCCTTGACTTGTTAAATAGAAAAATAAATATATGAAACAAATGTTCATCTAGATTGTGTTCCAGCATCACATACTTTCCAAACATACACAATAACCTTGAAAAAGAGTACAAATAGGGTAGTTCAAACAGTTATGAAGACTGAAAATTAATTAAATAGTGTTGAAACAAAAAGCAAATTTCATAAAACATCATACCAATAACAATACAAGGTTGCTCACAATAAAATGATTATCATAATTTCCAACAAATCAAACTAACCAACAGCCTTAAAATCATATTATGAAATACCCAAGAAGTCTTTACATATTGGAAGAAAAAGTAAGAACAAATTTGTTGTAATTGTGCAAAACTAAGGGAAAAGGCCGTTTTATGAACCTCATACCCTAATAATGCTTATCCCATGAACACCCAACTACACAACGGACATTCTTTCTAGCTGTATAAGACAAAAGATCAAGACAATAAAAAATTGAGTCTGAGTCGCAGCTCAGACTTGTATTCCCTGGGTGTTTATGGTTAAATGCACATTAAACAATTGTAAGTGTCAATGAGGTATCAGTGACTGTAAGCAAAAAAAAAAGAAGTTTCATGGCAGTCACTTTAGTTCTGACATGTAGTCCAGTTGAGGACTGAGTGTTCAGATAGCACCCAACTCTGCATATTCACTTCCACTGTACACACAGGGACTGCACTGCACTCAACCACAGAGTCCTTACATAACCCTCTAATATGTATACCCCTCTGATCGCGCCTCGCGATGTGCAGTCCCTGTGTGTACAGTGTAAGTGAATATACAGAGGTGGGTACTATCAGAACACTCAGTCCTCAACTGGACTAGTTCTGACAATGATTGTAGGATAAAGCATTAGAAAAAAAAAGTAAGAAAAAAATTATTGTAATAGTGAAAAACAAGGGAGAAAAGCTGTTTTACAATACGCGTAGCTTATCAACGCTTATTCCATGAACATCCATATATACACCAGACATATTTCCTAATTGTATCAAACAATAGATTAATATTATTATTAATCAATAGATAGACATTAAAATAATATGGTAAAAAGTGTAGGTGGCTTATCAGACTTGTATTTCCCAATTGCTTACTGGCTATATCCCCGCTCAACACTTGGGAATGTAAATCGGGTATCAGTGACCGTAAATAAAAAAGAAAGTTTTGTGGCAGTCACTTATTGTAGTTCTGACGATGATTGTAGGGTAAGGTGACGTCTGTATTCAAAGCATTTTCAATATTTGCATTCCTTTGTGAATCCTCACAAAACCTCTTTTATACTGTGTGCCAGTTCCATAAATAGTAGTACCGTCATCATATCTGTCTTTATGTAAAAAAATAATATATAATTGTCTTGGAAATGGAGTGGAATAATAAGCTAGTTCAAATTCCTCTGTATATTTACATTTACTTTCATTTTCAGAGATGCAAAATGTGGTCATTTTCTTTTTACCTACTCAATGTATATATACATATGTATGTTGTCCCAAAGTTTGTTTTGATACATCATTTTAAAACTTTACTACTTCCATATATCTCTTTTTAAAGGCAATAGCTGATGCTGATGGGCAGTTACAATACAACAAAATATTTCGCAATATCTATGAATAATAGACCTTAATAATAATGTTATTTCTTTTAAGGCGCTTTTCCCATATACCCCAAAGCGCTTTAACTATTAAAACAATTCATTAGAGAAAATAAGGCTTAAAAGGGGATGAAAAGCCAAGGAGTATCTGAAAATATTTTTTCAGGGGCCTGTAACAAAAAAAGAGATCTATGATTAATTGAAAATTAAGTGTATTTCTATTGTACATATTTTGCCATTGACTTAAGATTAACTCTTTCACTACAAAATTTCAGTTTCTAATTTCCCTATATCTGTATGGAATAAAATGCAGGAAATTGGGGGAAAATATGGAATACATAGGAAAAGCATTGTAGGTTTTTACTTTATGTTCAGACGGAGAGCCGCTCTCACCGGCTCGAAACAATGTCAGAAGTCATGCAGATTAGCGTACGGTACATGTATATGCAAGCTTCAGTGGTGGATCCCGTATACCCTCATATGTTTACAGTGACGTCAGCAAGCCACTGATAGCTACTTGCCATACAATATGTAGTATCTTATCGCACCGTAGCGAAAGAGTTAATATGTTTCAGAAGTTCAATCGCCACTTTCCTGTTAAAAGCCCCGAGTCTTATGTGTATTAAGGACTATAATTTTACTGTGATTTGTCAATTTTGGTGAAAAGCAAAAAAAAAAAATGTTTGGGCCCGCACTTCTAAGAGGGTGGATCGATGGAGGGCATCCAAACAAATTTTTTCTGGCCTAAAGATGGTCAAATACAAATACATTCAATCATCACTACGCAATACACGCACATGTACTGTACATTAGCAATGAACACACATATGTATGACTACATCGTTACATCAGATCAACGGATCTGGTTCAATACCTCTCAGTGATCATTTTGTTGATCTGTCTTGGTACGATAATTTCAACAGTGTAGAAATACAAACCACATAAGCCTATTGTATTCATCTTTCCACCTCATCAGTTTCTAGTCACTTAAAGAGAATCCTGAATTACAAATATAAACCTTTTTTTCACAGAAATAAGTATCAAAAGTAACACAAAATGAATCAAAGAACCATAGTCTGTTCTCTCTAGGAATAAAATTTCTAAATCTTTCCTGGTCTCTGCCAGCGCTCTGTATTCAAACAATAATAGAACTTCAACACTTACTGACATGAATCCCAGAGAGGGAATTCATTTACTTTGGAAGCGCTCCTACAAGTATGATATCAGTATTGGCGGCCTGAATCATGTAATTTGGGCCAGCATGCGTTTCTTTTTCTTACACTAAAAATAGGCTGGCCTTAGGCTGCTCCAAATACAGGCCCACTTTACCTTTTGGGCAAGTATATGTTTGTTTGTTTTTTACAGTTGGTGTAATATATAAGTCTGGAGTTAAGACTAGTCACAAATGCATATCTGTGACTCCCGAGTGCCGAATAAATATGTTTGTCTCGAACTTCTATGAATTTTGTCCAACATTCGCATCATTATTATGTTATTGAACCTAAGGACATAACAACTGGTGATTGATAAACTTGATTGAAATATGGAAAGTGTAGGCCTATATACATGTACTTTCAGAGCATCTTTCCTATAAAGATAGCAATCTTAATGTATAGCATCGGAAATATTCAAGACAACATCCTCATTCAGAATTTATGGCTACCAATTGAGTCCGCCGTATCAGTTTCACATCTACATTACTTTACTATATTTAAGGATACACCTGTTATTTTGTAGACCTACCAACTCTCACGTATTGAGGCAGGAATGTCACATATTATGGGTCATTCTCATACCCATATTTTGTTTTAATAGCTGCGTCTGCACTATAGCGAGTTTTTGAAGTAGCTCACTAGTTCTGATCCGGGTAAATAGCCCAATCAGAACTAGTGCTCGAGCTAATTTGTAGTGCAGACGCAAATAGTGAGCTAATTCACTGAAATATCTCGAGCTTAAAAAGCCCAAAATATCTTAGGCTAATTTCCAAAATAGTAAGCTAATTTGGGAAATAGCTCACTAACTCGCTCGTATTTTCCATAGTGAGGACGCAGCTGATTTTATTTGCCTCAGGCTATGTTCGCATCAAGGTCACACCTGCCCATTGCTGTTGGTTTTCCCATGGTCACTCATAATGCAGACAGGGTTTATGAATCTCGAGCTATATCATGGAGGAGGACAGTTTTCATCTCGACCTTCAATTTAGTGGTATACTGCAGCTCGGACTACTGAATCTCGAGCTAAATTGAGAAGAGGGGTGATCGAGCAAAAAACCTGAGATCAAGGAAACTCGGGCTAGTGCAGTGCCGGCTAATATCCATCAGGTATTTCTACTAATCTCACAATATTGAGATTGACATCTACACTATTTCATAATTATAGGAAACATCACTCGACATGAATATGGAGCATGAATCATCCATTCCAAATCTGTCAGAAATCTTAATATTTGCTCCGATGTCTTAGAAAAACGTTATTTGTCTTGTACAATTCAAATTTCATAGGAAAGAAAATTTTAGCAAATTTTGTGACAAATGGATTTAAAAATAGATTCTGAGCACTGATTTACAATCAAACGAGCAAAACATTAGTCGATATATAATCTTAAAAATAGGCTATGAACAATATGCATTGTCATTGCAGTTTTATGCTGATTATCTCCTGGTAACATCTTATTTTACTACTGTCTCTAAAATAAAGTTTTAAGCATTTTTTTAGGGTGGGAGGCAAGAAAATTTACTTCAGGGCATAGAGGTTGTACCCTCTACATGTATGTTCAAGGCAAGTGGTATTCACCTTTTATATATGTGTAGCCCAAAGGCTAATTGTAAAACTTGCTTTGGTGCCTTGTTTTGGTTGAAAAGCCATGAAGGCAACTTCTAAAAACTAGCCTTCGCGCGGCAAGTAATAAAGGTTCCATAAAACTCTCTCAGTTTCTGAAACCTTGAGGATTTGGCTCTAAGTCTGAACCCTACTACTGATACAGATTAATCAACAGTAATTTTTTTTTTTTACCTTGATAAGTAAACAAAATATGGCCCAAAGGAGAGGCTTTTAAGTTCATTTAGGCGTGTTGGATATGAAATGAGATCACTTATGAATGGGAGAACTCAATGCCTGATTGGCTTTGCAACAAAAGATAGAATGGGGTGTTCGTCCTTTATACACGCAACCTACATACCGTAGTTAGGGTGAGAGATTATACGGTATATTATGACACCAGGGAATAATATTCCCAATTTGGTGGGAAAATTTGTTCCACGTTTATACGAGATCATCAGATATATCTGGAGTGTTGTAATAGTTTCTGTTAAATTCAAACACGACTTCAATCATTTTCCCCTCCACCTCTAGGCTTATACTCTTTCATCATGAAAATAATACCATCCCGACTGAATGGTACACGAAAGGCATCGGCACACATTGTGATTTTGTTGTTTAAAAAAATATCAAATCCTGTTGTCTGACCTACATGTACAGAATATATTATTACATTCAGATTGATGAAAAAACAAGAAAGAATACAACAAAGAAGGAAGCTATACAGGCACTACAGTATCAGGATATCAATCGAAAGTAAACAGAGTGTATTACAGTAACTTTATTCCTGCCCAGTGAGCCTATGTGGATCATATTTTGAATTTCAGCTTTTTTTGGAGCACTGAATATTGATTTTGAGGCCTAATATTTTCACGGCTTAGTTAATGTTCGCCATCAACCATACTTCTATCATTTTAGAATCTGGCAGTTGAGAATTTTTTTAACAAGAACAATGTAATACAATACTTAAAAAAAAATAAGCTGGCCTCAGCTTGCATGGATAATCTCAACCATTCATCCATTGACAGTACATAACTCCTCTTTTACAAACAGAAAGAGTTCTCAAAATGTTACATTCCTTAATCAACCTCTCGTTTCAAATCCTACATTTTGGATAAGATGTGGTGCAATAGGCGGGTTTACTAATAGATGCAAATTTTATACATACTTCTAACACAAAGGTTGTTCTTGACAACCCGAAAGCTTGCCCGAGACTTGCCCGACATAGCAACAAGTAATGTATGCAAACTGGATTCCAAGTCTTATTGTTATCAACCGGCCTATGGAATACCGCGTAACTACGTTAAACGCACATAAATTTGAATATATAAGTAAACCCGCCTATTCAATCAAATGAAAAAGATACTTTAGTCGAAGTCAGAGTATAATTCCCTGGTCGACGGCTGACTTACATAGACACAAAAGACTAGAAGATATTTGTGACTTTTCAAAGTGTATGTTAGAATGATAGCTACAGTTACAGTATATCCTATCTATGTAGTATTGAACCCAGAGCCCTGTAACATAAAGGTTTGCGATTGATCGCTTACAAAAATGACCAATCAAGATATTTTATGCATTCAAATCTTGTTCAATAGACTGGTCATTATCCAATCAGGGCGGTGTTTCACCAAGATAAGAAAGACTTTACGCATGACTTTACGTTCGACTGGTACCCCTTCTTGTGCACAATGGTTCACATTATTACGCGCATTCAGCGCAAGAACTGATACCAGTCGAACGTAAAGTCGTGAGTAACTTCAAGAACGATTTGGTGAACCACCGCCCTGAAGTACTCTTTCAAATTTATGTTACAAGACCCAGGTAATATGTTTATATATCAAAGGGCAAGGTCTCCTTTCTAATTGAGCAAAAAAGGGCACAATGAATCTCCAAGTTCAATAGAAAAGGCACAAAGGCCAGTCAGTAGGGCATAGAGGGCCTTGCCTCTGATGGCCTTGGATTAGTTCGTACCACACTACCTACATGTAGTTTAACATGTAAAAACAGTGTATTTCAAATGTACATGTAGGATTCTAGGTACACTGTATGATGTATTTGGATACAATACGATGTATTTGGACACAATGACCACACCATGGTTGAAATTCAACAAAGATTAAACAATCCTTTAGAGAAGTCCCCTGTTGTTTATTAAAATTTATAACCCATGAAGAAAATTCTGGCGAAATACAAGAATGTTTTTAACACTACAGGGCCTTAGGGTTGTTACAATCACAATAAAATTTCAAATCCATACCAAAGACAGCAAACATTGTAAGTGACAATACAGAAGTACAACAGGGCTCAACAAACCCAATTGCCCCCTTGCCCAGGTCAACAAAATTTGGCTGTTGGGCAAGTAAATGAAATTGTCACTTGCAAAAAAAGGATAAACAACAATTTTAGTTTTCCTCTAGATATGCAAATTGGCATCAGCCATCACTTTGGGGCAAGAGAAACATTTGTTCGGGCAAGTGATTTAAAAACTTGGTTGCCCAACAGGGCAGCTGGAAAAAGACAATAATTATGATACATAAAGCATCCTGTACAGTGCATGTTGCCCTAAATATTGATTCTAAATAAATACCAAAACAATGATCCAGTATATTTAAAATGCAAGGAAAACGCCCATTTACTTTGCATGCCTTGTAATGGTCACTTACATAAATCAAACCATGATTCATTTGACAAAACTTTGGTAATTTTCTTTACAGACACCCAATGGAATTCTCCATTTTCTATTTCAATAGGCATTAAGTATTTTTAACCTTGATACAAAAAGCTAAATCTGAGATTTCATTGTGGAAGTCTGACCTTGCGTATTAAACCTCAATGGATTGATAATTATCTATTGTCCACTTAGCAGCCTTGAGCTGAAAAAAAAAACATTCATTGATTCCAAAATAAAATCTGACATAAAATATTTGGACATGGTTTACAACTCCAGATACATGTAGATGTCATACTCAACTTGTCACTATGAGCATAAGGGACAATGGATTTTGGACAAAGTAAACAACTTCATTCAAGCCTTTACAAAAGTTTCATGAGCACAAAAGAATATAGCTTTCCTATTCATTGTGTTACATCTACAGTGTATGACATTTCTCTGCATAACAAAGGGGGGGGGGGAATCCTTTTGGGTGAGTTTATCTACAGTATCTAGCTATTGTGAATGCTTGAATGAAGATATCTACTTTGCCCAAAATCCTTTGTCCCTTCTGCTCATAGTGAGCATGTATGAAAGGAATAGCACATGAAAACTTTGACGAAAGTGAAGGAAAGGGAAGTACATCTATTCTCATCAATTTCACTGGATAAAAACAGTTGCCTGTCTATATAAAGCTCATATACAATGTATACTAGTACCAACCCATTGACTTTCATACTACATGTACAACAGCCCTATTAAAAAAAATATGGCAAAGCAGACCTTAACTTTTCTGCTGGTAGTTAGGCTGATAGTATTACATGATTAGATGTGTAGAATGAAGCCCTTGTCCAATTATGCATATAAATATTGCGCAAAAATTACTGCCCTGTTGACCAGTAAATTCAGAATTGCAAGGAAAATAGTCATAATATTTAATTACCCAGTGAAAACAGAATAACTACAAAAAGTAGTATGTATGTAGTACAGTCTACTGTACATCTAGTTTCTTTTAAAACCTTTGGTTTTAAATTCTCCTCTGAATTTGCTAATATTATACTTATTCGTCTTCTTCTATTTCTTCTTTATAACCATGCAAATGCTTGATATACATATGTGAGTCAAGAAAATCTCAGATCTTAATCACAATGATCATTTTTATTTTTTATTTGATATGAAACAGTTAATTTTCATGGGACCAAACGGTGCCCCATTAATTCTACACATAAAGTTCACAATACAATTAGTCAGATGTGGCTCAGACATGTGTAAACTATCAACCTACATGTCTACGTTTTATGTCAACATATCATAAACCCAGGGCTTCTTTGGAACCTTGTAATAAGGATAATGCCTTTCTGCCTCAAAGACTACATTACCATATTGACAGAAGGTTGAAAACAAACCATTTTGTCGCCTTGAGTATTGATGTTTCCTTTCTGACCAATGGAATGTTTGTGGATTTTTCGCAATGTGCAAATTTATTTAGCAGAGTTCAAAGGTCAATTACTTCCATGTGGATTCAGAATGATTAAATGCTATTAATATCACCTATTTGACTAGATTTGACAAAATTGTGAAAACATGCGCCTGGATTTCTCTTGACATAAGACCTTCATTCACATACTTAAAGTTAACTCTTTGTGCATTCACCCGTAAACCCCCTGTGTGTTGCATTATTTAGGGCGTGTATGGGAAATCTTTGCAAAAGTGCGAAGGAAACAGGCCAACGGATGTTCATTGACGTGAAGAAAACGTGGAATGAGTTAAAAGGGAATTATCAAAACTTCCCACGGAATTGGCTGTTTGGGAAAAATCTAATTGGCTGGATTCTGAACCATTTATGATGAAGAGATATTTAGTGTATTCAAAATGATAGTAACGAATACAGGTATGTGACCGTTGCCACCGGCCTTCCTGCTGATCAACTCCCAATGATCTTTCTCACGAAACGGAAGAAATAAAATCTTACACCAAAGAAAAAAAATGCTAGGGGGTGTTGATCAAAAGTTGCAATTGATGGCATGTTGCAGTTGATCGGAACGTGCCAATCAAAATAATTGTTTCATGTGCTTACCGTGCGCGAATGAAAATGCGTTACAATGTGTAAAGTTGCAGTTGATTCGCATTTGATTTTGAACAACACCCCTTTATACTGACTGCATAAAAGTGGTCATAATTTTGACAATTTTCTCCATCCAAAATAAAGGCATATTGTGTATGTTCAGTTATTTGAACTTCCTTCAAGGTCGGGACTATTTGCATTTTGAAATTTGAATTCTTTGTATCCCCTTCCATAAAAAAAAATAAGGAAAAGACAAAATAAAGTCAACCAACCAAACAACAATTAAAGATGTCAAATTTGATGGAATTACTTTTCACTTTCAGTTTCAAGATATCTACGTCAATTTTTGTTTTAATGTTGGTTGGATTCAAGAGCCTAATCTAGATTGAAATACAGATGCTAACAAATAAATGATGGTGATCATAATCGTTTGGTGTAATTCATGGCCTCAGTGCATTTATAAATAGGCCCTGAATACTGTGACAAAAAACATCCTGGCACGAGCTGAAATGAATGACTGAATAGGTGGTATTCGCTATTAAACTCCCTTATCACAGTGGACCCGCCAATATACATGGGCACTGCAATCGCGCGATATACCTACCATATGAAATCTTTGCAATGGCTGCAAAATGTCGGCTGCTTGAAAAACCTCGGAATAAATTTGTGATTTTTAATCTCGTGTATGTTCTTCTGTCGTAAGGCACCTCTCCTAGCAAACCCCTTCATCTCAGTTCCTGATTCCGACATTATAAATCCACTGTCAAGGCGCAAATCCAGCAAAAATATCGACTATTTTGAGGAAAGTACGACCGTCACTCCAGCAATTTTGATCAGGCGACAACATCGACCGCACACTCAGAACGTGTGTGTGTGTGTCTCCCGCAGAGCAAAACGTGTTATCGGATAACAAGTCTAGGCTACGGAAAAATTCAACCAGCTGTAGGATGCAGTGCATCTGTGTGTTGTATCGAATTGGTATGCAACGGGGCGTACACTCGTCGACGACGCACGAAGGTGCTGCGCCTGCTCGGGGCGATTAATGCTTGAATGCATTCGTTCATCAAGATCACGACACGGACAAAATGTTGATGTGAGCTTACTCCGTCCGGTAGGGGGATTCCCCCAAGTGGCGCCCACCGACACTCAGAATCAGGTGGGCGTGGTCAAGTGGGCGTGGCACTTTGGGATTCGCTAACACGGTTGGATGCGCTTGGCTAGAAATTCCTCGGATGAAAATTTGAGTTGACATGGATGTTTCGGGGGAGGGGGAATAGATGGATAATTGTTTCATCCACCTGGACAAAAAATCCCAGCACTTACTCCCCCTTACTCCCCCTTTGGACACATTGGCTGAAAAAAATGGCTTATCCCAGACCAGACAAGAAATGAATAAATGTCCAGATCTAATCATGATAATAATAATGATAGCTACGTACATAATGGTGGCTACTTGTATAGCGCACATGTCCACCTTATCGGTGCTCATCATAGCGCTCTAGCTGGCAGCCATTACGGTGCTCCGTATTACAAGTAATTTCTTCCTACCGTCCCCATTTACCTCACCTGGGTCGAGTGCAGCACAAAGAAAAGATTTGCATAGAATAGAGGGTTGAGAAAATATAACCCAGAATACCGGTAATATATCTAGTGAGGGTAAACTGTCAAGAGTATTCAATCCCTCCTATAGATTCATATCGTATTTAAACATTATGGGCCTATATACATAAATGATGCAATGAAACTTACGATAATTATTCATTGTAAGTCTATGGTAAAATGTGTAAGAAAGAGATATGAGTAATTGACAAATCAACGGTATCCATTTTACTATGTTACAGGCCCCTAATCCCTTTTCCAGACCCCACCCTTAAAGAGATTCTGGGGGAGACGGGAAAAGAGGAGACCAGCTTTTTGCTCAATACTGGTAGAATCAGATATTCAAAACTTTTTTCTTATATTTCAGCTCATCGAGGGGAGGTGGGGTGGAGTTTTTTATCGCCGCCCCCACCCCTCCCCCATTGGATGATCCTAGATCCGTGTGCCCCGAATCTTTTGAAAATAGTAAAACCTGACATAGCCATAATACACTATTATAATCAGACCCCCTCCCCCTTTTTCAGGGCTCTTTTTCTCAAAAAAACGGCAAACAAAATTAACAACGTTTTGTGGTGGACATGAAAATATATATATATGTACATATATTCTCTGTAGTGTAATTCTGAGAACAACAATCTGCATCTTGTTTAATGTTACGCAAAATCAAATTTGCAGAAATGATGTAGATACTCCCATGAGCAAGGCAAAAAAATTAGCAACGAGCAAGCTAGCATCCCTTTGTGCGGCAGGGGTAGATTTTTTTTCAATAATAAAATCACATAAAGAATACACCGCAAACTGACATAATAGAATCTTATAACATAAATCATACAAATAGATAAAGAAAAATAATTTTATTTTCGTGACGCAGCACTTGANGATTTTTCATTACAACTGTAAAGTGGATAGTGGATCTATCTCCTCCCGTTCTTTTTTTTTTTAGTAATATTCTCGAACTGCTCTGCAATTTTCCCTATCGAGCATAATTGGCGGCTTTACTAATGATGCAAATTGTATGCATACCTCTAACACAAAGGTTGGTCTTGACTCTTTGACAACTCTTAGCAAGTAATGTATGCAAACTGCATTCAAATTATTGTAGTCTTGTTGTTATAAAATGGTTTAAGGAATACGACGCAGCTACGTTCGTCGGGAAGAAACCCACAAAAATTTCATTTTAGTATCACCATAGACATAAAACACATGGACAGTTATCTGTTGCGTAATGGGCTCGCCAGTATGTGACTTCCATTGTCATCTGAATCACATTCTTTTAATATTGTTCTACTTTTTTTATTTATTTATTCAAGAATATTTATTCAGATTAGCCTGATCAGCGAAACATACTTTGATATCGTGATGGTCACCGCCGAAAACCAAGACAGGGCAAAATGTTCCTTTGTCAATGAAAAAAAGCACATAAGTGCTTTAATTGTTAACCATCTGGATGTTCTCATTAAAATGCATGCATAATCAGGCGCCGGTGACTATCATGACATCCAAGGAACAATGGCATTAATGGTCCATCTGTAAAAGGGTTCTTGGTATCAGTGAACCCGCCTATTCTGCGCTCGGTCAAGACAAGACCATGGCGTGTTATTGCGCCATCTCTGTTTCAATGAATCTCATCGTGATCTTATCTGTGAGGACTGGAGGAAAAGAAAGGATGAAACATTTTTGTATTCATTTAATTTTTGCAAAAGCTACCCTGTTCTTCATGATCATGACCAGTAACATTATTCATCATGCATTGTTATTCATAGTTTGTCATTTTACCCCCGGATGTCTCCTTAGTGGAATTAACTTGGGAGGCATTACGTAATGACGATTTTCTTGTCCAATTCGGATCACATCTGATTCAATGTGAAATCACTCAATTTAGAATGAATTTGAATTAGCTATATGAGATTGATATTCAATTGCATAACTAGTGGATTTATTTTGGTTTAATTGCAATTTCATGTTCCCTAGTTCTAGAGTTCAAACAAACAAAATCAAATTTGATAAGCACAAGAAATGTTTTCAAATTCACTCCGGCACGCCGATGAGACACCTTTTAGACGAATGCAAGGAATCCACATTAATTCCACTGCAAAAGTAATCATAAAGTTACTTTCATTTTCTTGTTCTCTCTGCTCTTTGTTTTCCTATAATCATGATACTACTATAGGCTTTCATGTTATGTCATATTTATGCCGTAGATTACACCATTTCGTGAAGGTTTGGTGAAAGGAAACGGGTCTATACCATTTCAGAACGTTAGTGTCTGTTCGTTTGGGTTGCTTGTCATCTCCTTAGCTCCAAGAGGGGGGGGGGGGGCATTTGCACAACCAGGGGCCAATTTCACGAAATGGTCTTATAGTTACCTTCTTCTTGCTAAGACGTCGTAATATCTCGTGTAATTCGCTTAACACAGACACAGACGTGGATACGTCTATGTTAAGAGGATCGCAAGAGAAGTTAAGATGTATAGGATTTCCCGGCCAAATTCACGCAATTTTCATTTGAATTAATGCTTATACCATTTGAATAAGCGTACATCGGTTTTGCCGTGTAAATTGTCTTTGAATTTGTGTATTTTTACATATGATTTACTATGTTTGTCGAATGTTTGTTAGTTCTTTTCATTTAATTTAGAAACGAGCCAGTTAGCATTCAAAATAGTCAGTAATCATTGAAGCGTCATTTCTAGCTTTTAGATTATAAGATTAGTATTCTCTTTCTGAAAGGTATCATTCAAGTTAAAAGTGCAGGTTGATAATGGGAGTAATATACAGGAGAAGTGAACAATATGAGTAGGCCTATGTTCCGAATCTTAACAAGGAAGGGGAGTAAAAAGACGTATGCACAATTATTATTTGTTTTAATCATTAGCGTATAATTTTTTTTATTTTTCATTTGCTCACATTTGAATCACCATCAACTATTTGTAACATGGTCATTTATTCTCTTCATTTCCTAATGATTTAAAATGGAATTATGACGGATATGAGGAATCATAATATGGCAAGTCATTTTTTTTTTCCTTTCAGTTCATTTAATGGATGATTGAATTCGATTATATATATATTTTTGAAGTTGACCATTATAATTGATTAAAGAGAATTGATCACACAATACACGGCAATAATTCATTGTAAAAGCCTGCATAAATACACATACACATAAAAAGAAATCTGAAGATTAATAACCAATAAGAAGGGAACATTCTGATGTAGATCTTCTAAAAAGAATTCAATAAAAAAAGTCCCATGAACAATATAAAGATTACTAAAAATCAATTTAAAATGCAAATTGTGTTAACCCGATTGCTATAAATGAAATTGAAATGATAAGATCCTGCCGTCGCGCCAACCGAAATCCGATTTGTGCTGAATGGAATGACCGCTTTGCGAAAAAAGCATAATTTTTATGAATTGGAATGAAACTATCATTCAATCGAATGAAAACTATGTACATTTATAAGGATGGAACAAGGAATATGAAACAGTGATATCCGCAGATTCACGTATTTTTGTCGAATTTGAAATGAAAGATAGTTAACATTAATGATAAACTCGCGATTTTGGCCGAAAAATCCTATATTAGCAAAAAGATGATAGCTCAGACAATATCGTGCATGAACTTATGCATGCTTTACTCCTATTTCAGATAACTCCTTGAGCTTTTGGAGCCTTCATGTGAACAAAAATGAAAAGTTGAATTATTTCAAAGTTCGTCTCATGTAGGGGTCGGGGTGTTACATCAAGATTTGTCGCAGAGACAATTAGTCAGCGCTGACAAATTCCTTGATAATGATTGGATGAAAAGCACTATCGCTGACAGCTGCTATGGAAACTGTCGGAAAATGACCCCTTGTCGCTACGACAAATCTTGATGAAGCACCCCCCCCCCCCCCCCGATGTACATGATTTATCGGATTCCGAGTTCTGTGTTTGCCCCTCTCATTAAGTTTGATTAAATAAAAAATCACCAAACATTGATACTTTGGGGATATATGCTGCCTTTTATGAAGTACATAAAGACAAAAATCATTGAGTGTATTCATAATGAAAATTAGATATTTAATAGTGACACCAGTGGCCAGTTGCTTGAAATGGTCTTAGCTCGTTTAGTTGCAAAGACGTCTTTATCTTTAAAATAAATCAAATAAACGAGTTCATTTTTATTAGATAGTATAATTTTACACTCTTTTCAAATATCTTGTTGGCATTACATACAAATGGGGGCAATATTGCCTCTTTTCGTGTTTTGTCGCACTATATATGTACCTTTTTCGCAAAGGGTTGCAATTTTTTTCTTAGTGTGTGGGGTTCGTGGTGGGTGAAACGTTCTCGCCACTATTGTAATGACTAAAAAAACTTACGATTTATATTCAGTGATCAATTTTTATTAGCAAAGTTGAAGTGAGCACCTGTGAGGCTTCCCCACTTCTAGCTTTCACCTCCCTTGCATGGCATGTAAAATCATGCGTCCTGTCATCATGTTTAAGTAGGTCGCCATAGGACTCTGTACACCAATTAAAATTATTGTTATTTATTGGTCAATAATATCCAACTCAGGATCATAACTAGGACATGATCAGATTCGCATATACCCACTTATTGGGTTTTCGGACAGGTTGCTTATCCGCACAGCTGATTTTTAATTCTTCTCAGGCCCGGATCGAGGATTTTGAAATAGGGAGGGGGGGGGGGGGGGGCACAGGAACCATCGGTCGTAGGCCGACGAAATCGATTGCAAACACTAAAGTAAGGCTCGACGTCATAGCGGGCTGGAGTGGTGTTTGGGGGCTTGGCAAAAAGAAATTTGAACCGTATACGAGCTTAGAGTTTCATGCATTTTAGGATATTTTCATGTGTTGCTTCTCTGAGATTTTAAGTAGTTGGGCTTAATAAGGGGAGAAATGGAGAAAAAAAAATCCTCTCCGAATTTCAGGGGGAGGGCACATATGTTCAATGTGCTCTATCTGGATCCGGCCCTGCTTATTTAATTTCATCGTGATATAGCCTACAGTGACTATTTATAATTTCTCCAAAGTACATGATTCATGATGTTCTATAAAAAAAAATCATTTGATTTTATGCTGCCACATTCATAAGAGTAAGATTACAGCATTTTCCATCCAGTCCTGAGCGCGCGCCCGTCCTGAGCTATTCACTATTCATGCTGCCTCCACAGAAATCGGAACATACGTAACAATGTTCCAATTTTAGTGGCTGCCCCCCCCCCCCC